>SNQJ01S0081403.1:67431-86941 GCA_010110895.2 Picea sitchensis
TCATTGCTTTTGCTTTTACATCTTGAATATATTGTGATCTCCATGTGTTGATGAATCTTGTATGCACTTAATAACTCAATAAATTAGTAGTAGTTAGTGATTCCAAGAAAGAATTTGTCTTGGGATCATTACATATCTTCAAAGATTGTGTTGAATCAGTTAAGAAGTGTCACCCCTGCCAGGTGTTCACTCAGAAAATGCGCTCGCATCAATCCCCTCTTCACCCAGTCATTATCGTCGGTCCCTTCACCAAGTGGAGGGTGAACTTCATGGATTGCAACCCAACTTCGGTTGGGGGGCATCAACACATTATCATGGTCGTAGACTACTTTACTAAGAGGGACGAAACCATGCCTATAGTTAAGTCTGATAGGAAGACTATCACCTTCTTCGTATTCAATCAAATTATCGCCAGATTCGGTATCCCGAGTGAGATCACTAGTCATGACAGTCACATTCAGAATGAAATGATGAAAGAGATAGAATACAAGATGGGGTTTAAGCATGGTCATTATTCCCCTTAATACCCCCAGGCAAATGGACAAGTAGAGGCCATCAACAAGTCTCTCAAAACCATTTTGCAGAAAATTGTCATCCAAAGTAAATCTCACTGGCATATTATGTTATATCCCACACTCTGGGCATACCAAAGCTCGACTGCTATCAGATTTTACCTTTTCCAGTTAGTACACAGTGTGGATTCAATATTACCTATTGAATCTGAAATCCCTTCTCTTAATTTTGCAATTGCGCTCCTCCTTGACACTTTCGATCTCAATCGACACCTTGTACACCTAAAGAGTCTTGATGAGCATCGTCGAGATGCACATACGACTATCGAGGTGAAAAAAAGACGTGTCAAGGTCTAGTATGATAAGTCTGTCTATCTTCAGTTGTACGTTGAGGGTGACTTGGTCCTTTTATGTGATCAAGCCAAAGAACCATTGGGGGCAAGCAAGTTCAAACCCATGTGGCACAACCCTTATATCGTGCAACGCATCTTAGAAAATGTAGCCTATGAGTTAGAATATTATGAAGGGAATATGTTGGCCAAGCCTAGGAATGGGTTGTACTTGAAAATTTATTACACTTGAGCCCTAAGCTTAGGCATAACTCTTTTGTATACTAATGTAATTTAGTGTATATATCTTTTCCCTTTACTTTTTTCTTCAGATTTCTTATCTAGTTTTCCCTTGGTTGGAAGATGTAAATAGAGTCTTTGGTCTGCTTAGGATTTGCAGATGGATCCAGTTGTCATACACAGAACTAGGCTTCCACCGCTTGGGTGGTTACTCACCCGAGGGTCTACTGGTGTCTTCAGGTGGTGTATGCCTATGGCCATACATGAATAATGTTGCCAAATATAGAGTCATTATAGAAATTTTGCGTAATGTTATGTCACATGGTATTCTCTATTTATAAGTTCACCTGGATTCCAAGTTATTAGTATGTCAGTTGAATGGCAGTTACCGCGTGTGTGATCCTACTTTACTCCGATGATTCCTACAGGTACATATTTTAGAGCGACAATTTGATTTTATTACTTATCATCACATTCCTAGGAGTTTTAATCATGTATCTGATGCTTATGCTAATTTCATTTTAGATTGGCATTTGTCACATAACTAAAGAAAATAAAACCATCTCATCAATGTACACATTGTAATATAAGTAATGTTTAAGACCCTTGTTTTATATATATTTCAAAAATATGATGTTTATAGTACAAAATTGGGGCTAACACCCTCAGTACACAATATACATCCGATAATACAACATCCATGACATCTATGCCTATGGAATTGTATGTGTGTCATGATAACAAACGATAGAATTTGTGAGATGCTGAAAGAGTCACACCCAAGATCTGGGCACTCCAACCACCTGTCATTGCATGGCCTCTGACAGATCCTCTATCTCAACCATTCGAATCCTATGTGTCAAATGAGACAAGTTTCCCTTCACATTTTGAAGGACTCTCTCTTCTTCTCCTCCCATCGCCTCATCTCCCTGGTGCCTTCAATGATGTCTTGGAAGCTCGTCTGATCATTGCAGACCTACATCTGAGTCACATAAGTGTCTAGTTAGTACTTAAGAATCATCCAAAAATATTTTTGTTTTACTATACAAAAATACAAAAAAATTAAATATTTAAAAACATTAACATACCTATGTCCCCGTAGGTGGTGAATGGCAGTAGCATGTTAGGGTCCCCTCTAAATTCAATCCCTGCATAGGGGTAGTCATCCATAGAAATGACTTGTCGCCTCCACCGATAGAATAAATCATCGTTGTAGGGTGTGGAAACCATACCTCCCCCATGTCATCCCATTACCTCGGTCCACTGTGCCATGGCTGGATCGCGAGGTCCTCTTGGAATGATCTCGACTCTAGGTCCAAAACCTAGAACCCACTCAAAGAAAAATCTAAATAAGATAGAGGCAAAGTGAAAGTTCCTCTTGTCACCCTGTTTGCACTCTGTCAATTGGCTCTTCATATTAGCCAGTAGTGAGGTACGCCAATCATATATCGTGGGTCTCAAGAAATCTACAGAATAGAACATGATCGAACTCGATGCCTGGGGCAACGAATCCAATCCTATGATCCTGGTCAAAATGAGGACAAGAATCTTGAGGCTGAGATTGTTTATCGCTCGGATGGGAAGTTGACTCCCTAACTTCTCGGTCCCTGTTACACAGTGAGCATTTATGTACTCCTCTATATTCATACCACTCCCAACAACCTAATATTTGAGGTTCACCACCTCACCCTAGTGCGATAACCAATCAAAAAGTATATATCCTCGACTTCAATCCTCAATGGTTGCCCATCAAGGTTGAATCTCTCGCTATCAAGATCCTAGTAACCCACAAGCAAATCAATCAACCTCACCTAGGCCCTCATCCCTTTGAGTGCCCAAAATTTGTACAACCCACATATTTTCAAGGCCATTTGGGCCCCCGGATCTCTTTCCACAGTAGCATCTACCTCCTCATGCTCCCTTTCTCTCCATTCTAGCACCATCCTACCAAAGAAACACCAATTTTTGAGTTAGCAACCATAAAAAACCTTGATTATGGATTTGTACACAGGTTATATCATTCACAGTCATGTATAGGGCTGAGTTCACGTGATCTGTATTTTACATAGTCTCATCTAACTTCACGTATATGCGACCCGATGAGTGGTAGCTTGCGTACACTGAATTGACCAATTTGTGCCTTAATTAAGTCAAAATTTTAAATCTAATTAAAAAATTTAATCCACTAGAAAGGAAGAGGAGGGGAAAAGGAATTACCTGGTCCAAACAGTATCCGATTCCTTCACTCGACGCTCCCTCAATCACCAGTTGAAGATCGGAGGTAATTTGGTCCAATTTTCACTATTTGGGTAAAAAATCAAAATGGCATAGTAATTTTTTTTTTTTTACTATTTATAGCAGTTTTTACCCACTTTCTATAGTTTTGAACCATTTTTCAGCTAATGGACTAATACAACAGTGGATTGAGTTTATTTTTGTAGTTTTAACTAGGGATTCGTGTAGATTTCAGCGTTATGTTGACCGTTCATAACCACGGGAAGGTATTTTTTCTACCCAACATATAGGATAGGTATCCATTCCATCATGCACATTTTCATTTTCCTATAACCATCACTCATATTCCTTAGGTACGAACCCATTTGTTGCAACACATACCCTTCCATCTACTACAAGACGTGTGCTTATCAAGTGGTAGAGACTTACCTAACATGGGTACCCTAGTTAGATCCTTTGTTCCATTTGGTGCCCATGCAGAGATTTTTTCCATAGGGACGGGAGTCCCTTATAGCTAATACATGACTTTATGTTGATCCTCATTTCTCACTCATAAATATGCTGCCCTATACCATGTTGAGCCAAGTTTTATTTAAGCTCTTTTTCGACTCATTTTCAAAAAGAAAAAAGATTTTCGAGTAACCTTGTCTCTTTCACACTCATAAATTGGATTAGAAAGGACATCTATTTGGTATAAGTTTATCCTTTTTTCAAACCAAGTAGACTAATATTATGAAAAATGACATTTTTTTGACGTTAAGTTGTGATTGTATCTCATGCCCTTACTTGCAGTATTGAGCCTATAGTTGGTTCTTGCTTTCGGGTTATAAGCCGTTTGCCTCGACAGTTTTTCATCCTCACCCAAGCAAAGACTTATTTATATCCTTCACAATTTGAAACCCTATACCCAAGAGGGAACACTCCCTCGAGTGTCCATCTCCTGCATGCATCGCCTTGCATTGAGCATAGGTACGTTCCACTACTGGAACTAGTTTTTCTTACTTGCGACACTCATTTCCTCCTATGTATCATAGAATTCATTTGTCTATGAAAAAAAAAAAGAGAGACAGGCGGGAATGGAGTATTATATTATCTTGGCAACAGTCGTGTCACCTTTGAACAGAGAAAAAAGTTATTGAGTCCATTTTTCATCATAATTTTGGGTTTAGCATGGCCTTAGGAAGCTGAGCTCATTACCGAGAGTTTTCTCCCCCGACTGGTTACTCTTCCATTCCCTATGGAGAATTTCATGAATTCCTCCTGCATCTCATGGTTTCATCATTAAGTCTATGCTGCCAGAGTCTACCATATGTCTCATGCTCTTGCTCAAAGGATGTCTATCAACCTGTGTCAGCGATTTCTCAAAATTCTTGACTTTTCATGTTGGCCATACCCTCAGTTTGTCTCAGAATCACATGATGTTGTAGTCCTATCATGCACCCTATTCCTACTTTCCTCATTGGTAGGTAACCTTGAACCCAACAATTGACATTTCATCATTGGTCATTGACTGGGTGGTTTCCCTTGTGCTCGATGATAAGAAATCTATTCACACATTGGGATTCGTGTAGTGTCTTGGATGCCATTAGCCTTATTGGTGGTTTCCTCGCCTTTGTCAGCATTTTTCCTCATTGGATGTTATTCAAAGGTTATTTTTTGTGTATCGCTTGCACTTGGCATACGCGAAAGACATGCAGGATCATTGGTTCGTGAACATGTTCTTCATCCTATTTCCTCCAAATCATGAAGCTCTTGCTTTGTACCTCGTGTTGAATGATTAGAGAGCCTTAATGCTCTCCTTTCAGTGGGTCTCCTTCCATCGAATTCAACTCATCTATTCTGGAAATGAGACCTAGAGTCTTATGAGTACCTTAAGTCTTACAGTCATTTGTGGCAGGTTCTCTTGCCATCGACAGTTGGGAATACATTAATGTCTCTTGATCGATGGATTCTTCAAGTGTTCAACCCCAACTCCTTTATTCACACTTGCAATAATGTACTCTGTGCCTTGATACCTACTTTCATCATCAGTAGGTTGTCTCATGTTTGTTAACGGTATACCTAAATGATCGGTAATCAAATGATGTCTCATTATGTTCAACCTCAACTCCTTTATTCACATGATGTAGACTTGCTCCTTTGGCAGATTGTGTAGAATACTTGAAGACATCAGTATTTGGTCATAGTTTTCCTGGGTTGTTTCTTCCTTTTCATTGGACTAGTACCTATATGACTTCAGTTCTCATGGGAGATCAGATTGTACCCCATTGTATACAGATATCTTCAGATTGATTTTGAGACTGGTTCTACTGGGCCTTGTTCATGACTATGATAGCCTTTGGCATGTAACCAGACTTATACTTGCCTATTCATGTCCACAAACAATTTTTTGTTATATTTTCACATGGATATGCAGTGTAATTCATATTGGCATCCATGTATGCAAAGTCAGTACATGTCGTAATGAGAAACTAGTCTTTCCAGTTGGTTCCCCATCACTCCACTTCTAGGTTTTTATAATGTATTTCGGCCATCGGGGATACTCCTCTGATCTCACACATTAGGGGGCATCTGTTATAGCAAGATTTTCCTTGACCTGTGCAATATTTCATAGACAACCTTTTTCCATTTCGCTATGTAGACTTTTCATCCTTTTTTGCAAATCCCAGAGTTAAAAGTACATTTTTTCCACATGTACGCACCTTTCCTACTATACAACATGCATATACGCAAGTTGCGCCACTATAGCCTGTGTACATCAATATTTGTGCCCAAAAATGAAAAATGGTGTCAGGTTTCCATGTCACGATAGGAGATCTATGATCCTTGGCCTTCCATATACTGGAAATGTTCTGACTCGGCCCTTTAGTTCCACTTGAAGGCTATAAATAGGCCAATTTTGAGCTATTTAAAAGAGGAGAAAGCATTCAACTTTGAGAGAAAAGTTACTCTAGAGAAATTACTCACTTAATATTGAGTTTGCATCCCTTTGTCCTTTAAGTCTAAACACAGTGTTCAGCCCCCAAGATCCTTCCTTATGGTGGAGGCCCAACTAGAAGGAAATTATTTTCTCAGTTCCAAACCATGCCGACATAGAATTATGTAACCTTTTCACTTATGTTGATCATATATTAATAGAAATACTTTGTTCCTGTCCAATTGACATATTACAAATATTTGAATTATTATCCATGGGCATATTTTTTATGTATATTAATGGATTATGATATCAAATGTGCTAACATCATATATTATCACCATATGCTTGCTTTGCTTGGTTGTTGAGAACTAGTTGCAGGTGTATTGCTTTGGGTTAAGTGCTCAACGGTGGACTTCATCAAATGTATGAACGAGGTAGGAATTTTATATTGTCTCTCTAGCATATTTGTTTATATAGAATACTTGAGAATAGAGTTGATTTCTGTAGTCATTTTCGTCTATTGTGGTTTACCCCTAGCCATATAGAGATTTTCCTCATAACAATAGCCATAATAGATTTACATGCATACACATAGACATATAGAGAGACATGCATAAGTAATGAGATCCCAAAGAAGAATTATTTTATTATATGATAGAAAGTACAACACAATTACACATAAACTCTCACATGAAGTTATATGAGCCTTCATGTGCTTATATATTTTTACCTCTATCAAGCAGTTGTAACTACTTAACTTCCTAGATTGGTCGGTTAAAAGAGACTCTGCATGAATTCTACTTCTAACTACGTCAGTCGATCGACATATTCTAATTCAATCATCGGGTCTAGTCGATAGGGTCGACTATCCCCTACAACATCTCCCCCCACCTCAATTCCTTGCTTGTCCCAAGCAAGAGGGGATCATACAAAATATTTTTTTTCATATTTTGATTACAATATTAAAGTATTGAGAAGTATAGATGAGAGAGAAATATAAGTATGTAAGAAGAAGAGACAAAATATTTATATGGATGACCGAATTTAAGGTATTATTTTCGACCGTGTTGATGTGCCCAGAATTCCACTGTTGGTCGAAACGACTGTGTCTCGTATGCCTCGTGTTCTTGTATTTTACTTGGTTGAAGATATCCTTTACCTATGAGAAGGTTGCTTCTTGGATACCATTACAAAATTTTGACTTCCTCATACTCTATTTTGGCATCACCCTTGGTTTGGTTTCTCAGTAACTTCTTCCCGTGCTGGAGTGTTTCTTGGAAGGTTTTTTCCAAATTTTATTTTTGCATCCAGTGTAAGAACCACTGATTGTTGATACCTTCACTAATGGGCTTAGGAGCCCCCAGAGGAGCCATGTGTGCCTTTATGTGAAGGGGAAATTCATCTTCTCACATTTGGGACAAGATGGTTGACTTGCTTCTGAATTTTGGAAACCTGATCCAAGAGGATCATCAACTGCTAACTTTGTCCAAATCATGGTTTCTTATCTAGAATTCATCTTTCTGCAAAGTGAATTTTCTCTTTACTTGGATTTGTTATATATAGTTTAGTTTCATCAAATTTAAGCTAGTCTAAACTAGTAGTGGAATTTCCCTGCATAAGGCTCGAGTTCCCCAGATTGTGAAGTATGGGAAAAAGAGGTAGTTATTGGTTTGAATCATGTTGTTATGAGTGCAACTATTTTGAGGTACAATAGCAGATATGGATTATAACAATTGGGTAGATATTGAATGTGTGTAGTACCTTTAGCATGTTGATATCCTAATGGTTGTTTAATAGATACACGTGGGTGTAGCCTCCAAGGAACCTGAGTGAGTTTGACCAACGTCTGACCCAAGTACAATGAAGAATACCCTTAACCACTACCTTGTGTATCAACCCTACAGATATAGGCCACTAAGGTTACCAACTCCCAGTCAGCCTTCAGGAAGGTACAATTGACATTCGGAAAGGAACGTATGGGTAGGATAACAATTCCAAAATTCTTCAGGAGAACTATAGACAAGTTGACTGGAATACTACTAAGAACCTCGACTGGATTCAGGATTCACGAAGCTCCAAGACCAAATGAAACCAGTCGTTTCTCAGGAACAACCCCCAATATACGATCTTTTCGCTACGTGGGCTAAGATTTGGAGGGGAAATCTCCACTTCTCTCCCACACGTGACCTCCTGTTTAACCCCTGTGTGATAGGGGGATCTCGACTATGCTTATATGAACAATTGGATTTACCGCTCACTAGAACAAGATTCTATGTTTGTCTGATGGCTTTGCAAATTTATCCTCACAACCTATTCCAAATCCCTACACTTTAAGCTAATGTAGGTTCACTACCAGATAATATAAAAGTGTCTGATCAATTTTATAAGCGCTTCATTTTAGGGATTTTGTATACTCAAGGGTGCAAAATTGAAACTTATGATGTTTTAGACTCAAATCCAAAAGAATGCGGAACAATGAGATGAAAATATTTTCCTTCACTGAATCCTACATACGAGATGGAGACGAAGATCAGATAAACTCAAAAGGAAAAAATAAATAAGGGATCTTGTTAACCCAAGGGGACCACAACTAAGAGAAAATTTGAGGACTCAAAGGATAAACATAAATGAGTGATAAATGTGAAATTCTTAGAAAAACAAAGTCAAGAGTATTCAAAGGTATATGAGAAAAAAGCCCCTCAGGATTAGACTGAGAAAAAGTGAGCAGAAAGGGGAAGAAAAACCTAGAAAAGAAGATCAACGATCTTGTTTCCAAAGGGAAAGAGTTCTACAATGCTCTGGTATACACTACAGGGGAGCGTTGATCCTAGATCAACGCTCTGGTGTACATAGTAGAGGAGGACTACCCTTCCCAAAAAATCATAAATAAGGCTTAAAACTCAACAAACATTTCCAAATACTTTGTGAAATATTCAATGAAGACAAGAGAAAAGGGAGTAGATTAGAAACAAATAGAAAATAAGATCTAAAGGTGGGAAAAATATTAAACGATCCAAAAAAATACAAGTCAATGTCCTTCCCCAATGAAGTTTCCAATTTCTATTACGAAAATATTCCCATGCTGACAAGTGAACTTTCGCTTTGATTACAGACCCCTAATACCAATAAAAAAAACACAAGTGGACACTAACATCCTATTGGCACAGAGGAATACCCAGGATTCAACGCTTAACATCGCACCAACAAAACCCCAACTACTAGCCCTTTTGGCAACACCTGCGAAGCAGGCGAGGTCTCAAACGAGGTAGAAGCAAGGGGGGTTATATGATGCAGGTGTCTATAACCAGGCTGGGACACAGGTCTATGATAATAACACTTCCTAGAATATTATGCTAACGCTTGGAAGATAACATGCATTAGTTTCCTAACCCTATTAATATTACAAAACATACCCAAAGATAGATCTAGCGCAGTAACAACAAAGATTAATCACTTCAACCACTTATCACTTAACACTTCGAATCATTTCTAGCATATCAGAAAAAAATACATATTCATTACACATTTTAATCTAAGCAGTAAGAAAAACATAACAGAGATAACCTTGCACAAAGAAAACCATAAGACACTAGATGTATGTGGTTCACCCCAGTTTGGGGCTACGTCCACCAACCGCTTTGCCTTCTTTATTATGTGCTTGAATCTTACATTCATTCACTCCTGTGCACTAAGCCACATATTCAAGCTTCGCACCAAACAATATATTTGTTCATTGAGCACCAGATCCTCCTTCTAAAACTAGGTCAGGGCATAGAGCCAACCCTCTATCGAGCACAAAGCCTTGATACAGATACATTCCTTGGCACAAAGCTACTCAAACTAATTGCACTTAGCTCTTGAAACTTCTACTTCTACCATACATTCTTAATTATTTATACTTTTACATTCCCTTATAGTAAGGCCTAAACATGGGATAACCCATGGGTCGACATCCCAAAAACCCATTACAAAAACCCTAGAGGACCCCTTACTAGGTCCACATAGCCCGAAATATCGGTGAGATCAGTGATATCTTTTCCGCCTGGGAACTCCTTCCTCAACCAATGTTTTGAAGTCCAAAAGTGGGTCAACGTTGACCAAGGTTTCCTCAAAACTTGGTCGAGGGCCAACAGGCCCCCAACACTCACCTGTGACTCATCCCGAGTCACTCAGGGCTGGGTAATGCTGCTTCTAAGGTCTTGAGCTTAACTCGAGCTGCCTTGACTTGCTGCTTCACCTGAGCCTCCTTCTTAGCAAGATCCTAGATCGTCTGCACTGTAACAGGCCCTTCCAAGCATTGTTCTATTGATGCAACTACTTGGTCCAATTGTGAGTCTGGTCCATCAATCTCTTCGAACACCTTGCAAGCTTCATCCTATATAGGTTGTATCTTCTACATGGATTCCATTACCTTACCCTGGAGGGCAGTGATATAGTATTGTACTATGCATTGCTCCTAGGATCTCTTCATTCTTTTTATGGTGGTGAGCAACTTCATCTGTTCCTGCACGAAAAATGCATGTTGTTGTGGCTCCTATAATTGCACTTCCAACTTTCTTAGCTCTGGATCCTTGGTGAGGAGTTCATATTTCTGGGTACTCCTATCACTCAACTATTTACATTCTGAGGAGAGGGCTCTTATCCTTACTATTTTGTTATTAGTGGTCTCCTCCCTCTGGTTACACACCTCCTGTGGAGTGCTCGGTATTTCTTAGGCCTCCAATTCTATTATTCTATCCTGAAGCTGTTGGAGGGTCTTAGTGAGCTTTGCTACTTGAGTTTTGACCACCTCCTTCTCTTCCTGTCTTCCTGTACCAATCCTAGTACAAAGCAACATGTTTTATTTACCTCTTCTTTGACCATGGCCTGCTCTATAAGTAGATTCTCCTTTTCCTTCTGTAGTTGGGCTTCATCGACTCTCTTTTCTTCATGAAGCATCGCCTGAAACTCTTCTCTCTCACTTTCGTAGGAAACTACACTGTACCATGCTACTCGTAATTGCACTAGGACTGCATCTTTCTCTTGTTTCAAGGATTCTGTAGCCTTCTCCTTCTCTTCATGGAATCTCTAAAGTCTAGCTTCTGTTGCATCCACCAGCCTTCTCCATTGGGTTGGTTCATCCCCCAATTCTGTAATTTGTGACGAAGAAGGTGCAGTAGGTACTGTGCAGATCAAATGAACATATTTTTGTACTTCCTTCAATTTCTTTTTGATCCTTCCATATAGCTCCTCCTTCTTCTCTCCATATTTCTACAATATTTCCTCATAAGCGTCCTCCATAGCTCCGCGGCCTAGACTGATATCGTCCTTCGTGAGCATGGACTCCAATTGGGGCTTATTAGCGCACATCTTCTTCCTTGCTAAAGGTTTCTTTAGAGAAACCTTTCTCTTTTATGGTGTTACTGTTCAAGTAGGGGGATCTTCAGGCGGTGTAGCTTCACCTCCTCCTTTTTCATCTTCTTCGTCTTCTCATCCTCCTAGTGAGACAAACTCATTATCTTCAGAAGCATTATCCTCCTCATTGCTCTCTATATCCTGGACTTCTTCCTGATTTTTATTCTTCTTCGTCCCACTGGGATGTCCAACATGCTCAACCTGGGTGACTATGGGGATTCCTATGGTGTCAATGTTAGAGAGTTATGCATCAGTGATAGGTACAATAAATTCCTTCGGCCACTCCTTTGTAATATGCTCCATATCTTGATTTGTCAGTTTGTAGTACGACCGTAACTCTTCCTGGTTCCCGTCTTTGCACGTAGTGATGTAGATGAAAGGAGGATCAGCGTGGAAATTTTATATTGGTTAGTATTGGTGTAGGGTGCACAGTTTCATGCATGGAAACGATTCGATGGTGACCTTCAACTACTGGTAGTATGCATGAAACACGACATTGGGCTGCCACTACTTCGTCATGTTGTTGGTGTAACACAAGGTGGAAAAATGAGTGACCAACAAATCCGAGGGTTCGATCTCTGGGAAGGTGATTCCTTCAGAAATTTTCCAAGAGGAAAATGTGATCAAAATGATCATCCAGTTGTATTGGAATTCATATCCCAAATCCTAGGCTTCGTGACAATATTTCTCTAGCTCATTGACAAGGTAGTTTTCTTAGTGCATTTGCATGCCCTCCACAAATTTTCCTGCGATGTCCACCATGAACCCAGTGACCTGTGTGGGGTGGTTCTTCCTTATGATCTTTCTAGCTATGAGTTGGAAAGAGAGACGTAATGCACCATCCTGTATAGAGGC
Source organism: Picea sitchensis (assembly GCA_010110895.2). Classification (NCBI taxonomy): domain Eukaryota; kingdom Viridiplantae; phylum Streptophyta; class Pinopsida; order Pinales; family Pinaceae; genus Picea; species Picea sitchensis. The sequence continues at coordinate 79,917 of SNQJ01S0081403.1, forward strand.
TACCTTGTAACCTCGCTTTCCTTTTTCAACTTCTCCGTAAGCTTCCTTGATAAGTTGTGGCAGGGAATGGTCTCAGGCCTTCCCTAGATAAAATTGTTGAGGGTAAAGTCCCTTCAGGCTTAAGCATGTGATCCGATGGATCAACTTTGGATCCACAGTAATCCTTCTGTCGAGCCACAAGTATCTACCATGATAGCATGATAGGAGGAGTTTAACACAAGCTTTAACCTCCTGGTGGCAGCCAAAATGTGGGATATTCATCAAGTTTAGCAATATGGATTGTACCAGCCCCTTAATCCATGGTTTTGATATGAGGTGAGGCTTCTTCCCAGTTTTGTTCATGAGATAGCGATGCGTCATCAACATGGTGTAGTTATTTTGATATCCCAAGTTGAATTCATTGTTCTTCAATAGTGGGTTCTGTCCTAACTAACTCCTGACTACACATAATCCTTTCAGAATGTATGCGGTGAACATGATGTACTCATAATCTTGGGGGATGTTGTCATGGTTAATATCACTAGCCAAAGGTGGGATATACTCAGGTAGGATCGACGGGATCTTCTTCGCATTAGCTAGATCACCATGGTTCTTACTTTGTTGCTCACTAATAGGGTTGACACAGCCAAAACGATGTCCAGTCGAAGGGGAAGCCTGCAGTCCCCTAGTTGACGATGCCTGGACACATTTAGATATCAGTCTGTTGGATATTATCTTTTTTAGGAATTCCTCAACAGACTTCTCTAATTCACTAGGTTCGCTCGAGATTCTAACTTTTAAACAGATAGGTCAGGGTAGACGAATGGATAGGCAGGGTAGAAAAGTGGATAGGCAGGGTCTAGTTTCAGATAGCACAACTCAACACATGAAAAATTATCTTCTTGTCTCAGTTAATCATAGATAGAAAAATGTAGTCCCAGCGCAGCGACCGACTAGTTAAATAAGTGGGGCACCGTAACGGATCTTTCAACGGCCAGGAAATGCTTCCATCAACGCAAATTTGTTTCTTATGGCATGGTATCAATGTCCAAAAGTGGTCCATCAGCCCATAAATGCATTTTCTAACTGTTATGGATCATCCTTCTAATGGTCAAGGTGCCTCCAATGGTCATATATCTTCACCAGGGTGAAGTCCAATTCTACGCAGTCCTACTGTTCCAGCAAGGTTCAAATCCTGCAACCCTACCTTCTGTGAGGTTCCTGTCTGTGAAGTCTTCCATATGTTCTTTGTATCTTCTTATAGCTTTTCCAACTTAGCTTTATTTTTATTGAGGTTCCTTGCCTTCTTCCCTGTGATCTGAGTCTCTCTAACTATTTCTAGAATCCTCTTTCCATTCTTATTCTTATCTTCCCCTAGCGCAGTGGCTTCGCACTGTTGAGGTTCCCTCAAAGGGTCTGAATTTAATATCCCTTCTCTTAATACTTCCTGGGTGGGTATACTTCTTTCTTGCATAGATAGGTTCTTCAAGCCTTCTTGCATTGTTTCAACCTTGACAGCTAATTCTCTTGTCTTATGTCCCTCCTGCGTTGTTACTTTGTTCTCTTGCTTCGACTTATCTTCTTGTTCTTCTATTAGTCAGTCTATTTTCCTAGCTATCAAATCCCTTAATTCTTGCTTTTTCTTTTTTGTAGCTTCTTCCTCTGCTTTCCTTCTGAATTTATCTTTCTCAATCCAAGTCTTACCTAGAAAAAGTGGGAAAGGGGCGTTGTCCCCAACAAACTTAGTGACTTCAAATTCCTCTTTAGTCGACGTTCCATGAACAATAATAGGTACATTAGTAACTCTTCCACATAAAGTTATCATATTACCCTTAAACAAGCCTATCCTTCCCAATAAAGGTACCATAGTAGGCTTTCCAAAAATTTCCCAAGTGTCTTATGTCATAATATTCACTTGAGTTTCATCATCCAAGACACAGTTTATGTTGAAGTCTTCTATTCTTGCACTTATGCGTTGTTTTACTTTCAGGATCTCTAGTAAACTAAAATCTTTGTGAGCATCGATCATTTCTTTCAACTGTAATAACGCAGTATGGACTTTCTCTAACATGTTCTCTTTATGACTTCCTAAAATTCCCTTAGTCTCTTGATTTTCTTCATAGTTTTCTTGTCTTATATTCTGTTATCACTGTAATAATTTCTTGGAACCCAAGTCTTGAGATTTAGCAAGACGACAAATCGGTATAGAGGATCGATAGACTAGCAGGATGGAGCCACATATAGTGGATGAGACTAAATATGGTGGAGATCTGAAATCGATGGGATCCGACATATTGTAGATCGTGGGCATTGTCGATCAACGGTCGTAGAGCATATCGGGCCCAGAACTAGCTCGGAGTTTAAACTCTTGAAAGCCCAATGAAAATAACACAATTTTGTGTCGAAGCTACGTGGTGCTTCCAGATGCATATCGGGGGGAAAAGCGGGTAAGCATGATATTTCTCAATCACACCTCGATGTCACATGTTACAATATCATTGGATATGTCAAATCCAAATATCGCATGTGGAAAGAGAAAGATTGATGGTCAGTCAAATCACCTCTTGACACTTTTTCATGTACTTTTCATCCATGCAATACCAGGTGAGCACCACCAAATAACTGATTTGAAGGCTCATCATTTGAAATAAATTGGCCAAACATGATAAACTATTGTACCTGCAAGTACTTTTGTCAGTAATTCATGATTGGCACTCAATGACGACTGTCATTCAAAAAATGGGTTACATTACTCTGCTTTGGGCGATTAACGTTTTATTTCAGAATGGGGTAATCACAGGTCGAATCATTCAGCTAAGGGATATTTACTCATGATTTCTGCAAAACCAGGGAAAATGGACAAGACAAACCAAGTGGCCTCTAGAGAACTGGGATATTCGACTAATATGACAAATTCATCAATGAAGAAGAAAGAGAAGCTGGTTGGAAAAATATTAGCAACAAAATTTCATACAAAGTCTGTGGACAAAATAGGGTCGGGTGGAGAAATTAGATTAAATACTATTATTAAGGATTTGATCATAAATGGATATGCACATGGATGTCCCATGCGAACTGGCAAGGGTAAAAGGAGAAAACGAAGGAAGACAGAGGTCAAAGCCGAAGTTGTTGAAAGCACTGGAGAAAACCGGCCTACTTGGCTCGACACTTTAAAGGAAGAGATTGCTAATCTGAAATAGATTTCAGGTTAAATTAAGTATGTGTCATATAATTTTGTAGTGATACAAACAAGTGGAATTCGGGGTAAAATATCAAAGATGCCAGGTTTTTTACTATAACGTCCCCTAGAAAATAGGAGTACAGTTGTTGTATGTTACTCCTTTTTGTAACTGATGTCTATTTTTAGAACTTTGGGGAAGTTGATTCGTTTTGAATCCTGGATGTAATTTATCTATATATATTATTACAAAGATAAATGAATGGTTGGACTTATGGGAGAGGGGCCTTCCCTCGTAGCAAGAGAACTTTGTTAATTTCTAGAGCTAAATTGAATATATAATACAGAATCTTTTTTGAACTTTTTATGAAAAGATTCTTCTAATGGTTGTGATATGAGTTATGTCTTCTCTCATAGTATGTATTTATTATATTTTAAAATTCCATTTACATTTTCTTCTATTTAAATTGGAGATTCAAAGGTCTGGAATTCGTCTTATGATGCTTACCCGACTTGAGAAATTTAAACTATGTAATTTTCTTCTTAGCCAATTCAGAATTCATCTTAGTAATGTTCTGATGCAGTTAGTTGTTTTCTCCTTCCTCTTACACCCTTCTTAAATACAATTTACAACTCAGATTCATTGCCTCACTTGGCCTTTATCCTCTGGAGAGTTTTATTGGCCTTTCATTGTTTTCATTTACCTTCATAATTTTGACTCCATAGCCCTAAGCATCCCTCCCCTTCTTTGCCAACAATTTTATAAAACCCCAAAAACAAACCAAATCTAGTCGTTGATTTTCAAAGAAATATCAAGTGACATGAGAGAGCCCTCTCTAAGTTGAGTAGGATAGTCCCAACTCTGAATTTGGTTGAAACAATTACCTTTTTCATTTGTCTATCATCCGGACAAAATTTACAGAGTGCTAACATTATGGCACCATTGTCGGGGACAAAATTGAAAATTTTTCCCTGGAAAAGAATGACATGGTTGAATTCTAAGGTCTGAGAGTAGTAGACACTTAGGAACATATTGGTTATATTCTTTCTTTGGAGGCTCCACACATCAAAAATCAGTTTGAAGGTGATTCCACTGGTAGAAGAATCCAAGAATTTAAATTTTCGCAGGTGACTCCACTCTCAATGCAGAATCCAGCTTCCAAAACATCATTGGTGAATCCACTCAAACTTCAAATGAGATTCAGAGACTCCAAGGGAAGATGGGACCCCTTGAAAAAGGTATTAAAGGATACCATGAAGAAAAACAAGTACCTGAAGTTGTGTTTTTTCCAAGAGATTATATTTTTTGCTGTGAATTACCTCTGGTCCTTTCCTAAACATGCTACACAAATTTGTCTTTACGTACTGCATTTTAATGATGATCATGATAATAATGAAATTGTATATCCTCTTCTTAATATTATACAGATATCCCCTCATATTATTACTGATTCTGATCAAAATCTCCCATCTAAGCCATGTGAAAACCATGATTAAGTTGATGAACCTCATGAAACCAAATCTAATGTTTTACCTCCTATATTGATCCAACACTTAGCACAAATACAGACCCTTAAAATTACCCCACATCCTTCATGATTTTCCTCCAAAGCACTATGAGTACCTACATGTGTTTGATGGAGAACTTGGTGCCATCGCAAATGAAAAACACCTCCAAGGGTTTGAGCATTTTATAGACTTGTTTGAGATTGACCATGGCGATGTTTGTATGAGGGATTTCTCTCAATCCTTGAGATGAGATACCAAAGAATGGCTTAAAAATTTGAAGCCAGAGACAATTAGCTCATGGGAAGAAATGAAGAGTGTTTTTTCCAAGTTTTGGGGGAAGAAGAAATCTCTAGACCTGTAGCTTACATTATTTTATGCCTTGAAAGAGAAAATCAATGAAACTATTTCCACTTTCAGTAGAAGGTTTTCCATTATTTATTATGATTTTCCCAATGAAATTCAACCCACCAAAGTTGCTACTATGCTCCAATATGCCACTACTCTTCACCCAGATGTGTCTTTCCTTCTGATGGAAAGAAAACCTGATACCTTACAACAAATGTTTGATGATGCTCAGGAAATTCAACACAATATCCTAGCATGTGAAAAGATTCGAAGTGAAGGGTTAGGTGTTGCAGGTCATGAGAATGGATATGAACTGAAAACAACTAACTAGAATCTAGATCATAAAATTGATAACATTTTAGGTCCTCTTGAAAATTTGAATGCTAATGATTTTGCAGAGGATTGTATTCCACTTATTAAAAGAGAAAGAACTTATGTGGTTTCTGATCCACGCCATGATAAGCATGAATCTGGTTGTTTCATATATTCATTTGTGGACAGTCAAGAAGATGATTTTGTGAATCATTATGTTGAAGAGAAAGTTGATACTCCAAGTTTTTTCTTGCAGTATCAAGTTTTTTTAGATTTAACAAGTTGATACTCCAAGATTTCCCAACCTTCTACAGTTATAACACAAAGTTAATCCTCTTTTATTTTAAATGTTCCCCAACCTCATATGCATTGTGCACTAGGATCATAGTGTTGGACCAACAATTTGCAAAAAACAATTCTAGGTTCCTACATCCACTTATTAGTCCAAAAATTCTTTTTATGCATAGGAATAACATATCTTTCTTCATTTTCATTAAATTTACTCAAATCAAATCTTTATTTCAACTGCGCCCTAGCCTTCAAACTAGGAAATAATCTATTAAACATACTTAAGTTCATGCTTTCGAAACAAAACATTTCACTTATCTTTCTCTTACCAAAGCACAAAGATTACCTCTTTAGGATCTTACCTCTTTTCTTTAGATCATCTTACTTTCTTAGTCAAGTAGAGTATTGTGTAGTTCAACAGCATATATATGCACATAGCTTCTCTTTTCTTTACTTCATTTCCCAACAATCACAGTTTTAGGTCCCGACAACAGAACCATTTGTTGGCACAGGGGCAGACCCATGGTTCAACGCTTAACATCACACCAACAAAACCCCGACTACTGGCCCTTTTGGCAACACCTGTGAAGAAGGTGAGGTCTCACCCAAGGTAGAAGCAGAGGGGGTTATAGGAAGCAGGTGTCTGTAACTAGGTTGGGATACAAATCTGTGATAATAACACTTCACAAAGTATTATTCTAACGCTTAGAATATAACATGCATTAGTTTCCTAATGCTATTAACATCCCAGAACATACCCAAAGATAGATTTAGCGCAGTAACAACAAAGATTAAAAACTTCAACTACTTAGCACTTAGCACTTTGAATCAGATCTAGCATATAAGAAAAAGATACATATTCATTACACATTCTAATCTAAGCACTAAGAAAAACATAACAAAGATAACATTGCATAAAGAAAACCATAAGACACCAGATGTATGTGATTCACCCCAGTGTGGGGCTACGTCCACCAACTACTTCACCTTCTTTATTATGTGCTCGAATCTTACATTCATTCACTCCTGTGCACTTAGCCACAGAGTCAAGCTTCACACCAGAAAGGAGATCTACGCATTGAGCACCAGATCCTCCTGTTCGTGCTCTTTTCGTCAATGTGTGAGCAAAAAGTGAGCACTTACATGCCTAGTTGGGCTCTTCTAGTCATGACAGCTACAATGCAAAAGGTTAGAAAGAAAATAGTAAAACTATTAACAAGAATTAAACAAGAACTAAATAACAACATGAGCATAAAAACAAAAACTAAAAGCAAGTGACAATGGAACAAGTTCACCAATAGATAGGCTGATCTGATTAGTGAAATCCAGAGATACACAAAGGGGAAAGGGGACTTGGGTCCCTTCCTTCTCCAATGGAAGGCTCTTGAGGCCCTCAAATAGATGCTTTCCTTAC
>SNQJ01S0081403.1:86951-101183 GCA_010110895.2 Picea sitchensis
ACTTTGGATAAAATACATTTTATGGGTTTTTAACCCGCTTTCTTCATTTTTCTGCTAAGAGGCCATTTCCTAGGAATAAAACACCCCCTACAAACATATGTGCTAACATAATGAACTTGCATGACTGTATAGAAATAATTACTGAATATTATATTTCAGAACAAGCCATTGAAGATCAGACGTCCCTCAACAAAATAAAACATAAATTCTACACCGTATTGCACGATGGATTTTTCTGCACGATTCCAACACTTCTTCATAAATTATTTCTCGACAAGGGATTCGATGATATCGTCGAATATCAACCAATATTAGGCAAACCATTACCGAATAAAAACTTCCAAGAAAGAGACAAAAAGTGGGAAGCATTTCTTGATGCAAAGTGAAAAGATACAAGAGAATCCTAGGATTACTTCTTGAAGAAATAAATATGGAAAATGCTCCTGACTTAGAGTAAGTTGGGTCGGCAATTGCGGGGTGGTCGATATTGTTAGATGCCATAAAAAAAATAAGTAGCATTTCCCAAGTATAAATATCGTGGAGAGGAAAACAAGACCATAAGCAATCCGCAGATATCTAGAAAATAGGAAGGGATAAAAGAAAAAAGAAAAGAGAAGAGATTCATAACTAGTGGAACAATAAAAAGTCAAATAGAAATATGTCAAGGGAGGGTCAGCCAGTTAGAGTGCATGAGAAGTCTAATTCATATAGATATTGAACAAAGTTAGCAACAGAAACATCCATGACGACACCCCATAGATGCAATGACATACAAATGAACTTCCATCAACTGGTCGACGGACCATAAATTATGGACTATGAATAATCTGGACCAGCTTTACGTATGTCTCCCACACTAGAAACCAGTCCAAGGATAAGATAATTTCTCCAACAGTGACTGAATATCAACGAACAATCGAAAATATTATGGTACAGAATGAATGACCTAGGAAACCTATGATATGCATTGATTATAGATCCTGAAAGAAATGAAGTCGAAAATATGATTATCCAAACCAAGGACCTCACTGAATAGATCACCCTTCCACATATAATCTTGAGAGAAGAAATTAAATGTAGTATATAAGTGAAGCAAACTTTGGAATGATGGTTAGTTGAATACAAATATAAAATTTCTCAAACTGAGGATGCATATTCTATACTCAATAAGAAACAACTATTCCTTGAGTATCATCCCTTATCAGACGCAGAAAAAAACCAACCAGAATATTCAATGGCTCAGTCGAAATCAGTTGTTGGAGATACTTCAGACACACCTAGGATTTATTTTTCCTAAGGTTTTCCCTATGTTAATTAGTCTTATCCAATTTCCTATAGTTTAGGGAGAATATTCTCTTCAGTTCAAACTTCAGTTTGATCAATTGAGTGAGTCTAGATTCCACATTGGGATTATCACCATGCATCATTGGGATCATCACAAACTAATGTAAATTATCCTAATTGGTATCATTACCAGAATAACACATTACTCATGATTCTCTGATCTCCTCCTCAATTCACTCTATTTCATTCAGTTAACTGAAGACTGAGAGACTAGTTAACTCATACTAGGTGGTAGTTCACTCATGTAACTGCATGAGAGACTAGACTAGGTAGCATTTTACTCTCGTATCTGTTGGTGTGTGTCTAGATCAATTTTGACCACCACTATGACACATTGGATTCTCCTCCAGTGTGCCTTATTTGATTTATACATAGTATATCATGTGTAAATTATCATTCATTCATTTGGTTAATGAGAATTATTCCATTCTTTCTTTTTTGCTTGTCTTTTCTCATATTTTCTCTGCAAATTGTGTATTTCATTTTCTAGATATATCTATTATGTGAAAGTTCAATACATTTACATGGTATCAGAGCCGACGAACTTCTAGGGAAAATACACACCAAATTATTTTTACAGGTACCAAAGATTGAACACAGCGGAAAAATGGAATTTCCAAAAGAATTCATTCTTACACCGTACAATTTATTTGCATGGAAGGAGAAGATGATAATGATTCTTCGAGGTAGAGGATTATATAGGTTATCCATGAACACAGAAACCAAACCAACATCAACCATAGAAAAATACAAGTATCTAAATCGAATGGATGAAGCGTTTGGAAAAAATTGCAGTCTCATTTCTCCTGAACTCCTCTTTCACATATCCTCCTGTAAAACCCCCAATGAAGTCTGGACCACCATGTAAGGGATTTTTGGCAAACAAGATGAGATGAGGGGACACATGCTCGAGGTGAAATTTCTCACTTCGGATCCAAAAACCTTCAACAATCTCCAAGATTTATTTACCAAATATAAGGATGTTTTATAGAAACTCAAGGTTTGTGGGGTTGATAAATCTAAGAAGGAGAAAAAAATGGTTCTTACCATTCTCTCCAAAATTGGTCCAAAATACTCAGTGTTTGTATCTACATTTCATTTAGTTAGTCTTACCTCTAGAGCCACCTAGACGATTTCCTCTCTTGAGGCATTTATCAAGTCTCTGACACTAGAGCAGAACAAGCTCATCAATATGGAAAAAATCAAAGGCCCAAAGGCGCATGCACTTACTTTACAAGATGGTAGCAGTCATCAATATCATAAATCTAAATACTAAGACAAAAGGAAATCACATGCAAATACAAAGAAGGAAAGGTATTCAAAACCCTTCAACGATGCCTCCGGATCCAAAGGTGGAAAGGGAAGAAAAGGGGATAAATGCACTTACTGCCATAAAGGATTCCATCCAGAATCCACATGTATGCAAAAACATTTATATCAAATGGCCCAAATACTTGAAAAAAACAACCTTGGATATCACATCCCGAGGGTTCCAAGAAAAAGAATCCAAAAGATTAGAATCCCAAGAAAGGAAATTCTAGACATGCTTTGATTGCCATCAACTCCTCTCCGGATGCTTGGATCATATATCTCGGTGCATCACACAACATGGATTCCACAAAAGAAGTCTATTCTTCATTGGATCCATGAAAAGGTCCTCCTATTCTTATGGGGGACAACTCTCCAATCGAGGTCACCGACAAAGGAAGAATTGAAATCATAAACGAAAGCTTCGAGAATGTGCTACACGTTCCCAAATTTTTCTTCAATGTTCTCTCCATGTATAAGATGAAAAAATACGACATCGGAAAGAGATTCATATTCAAACCTGATGCAATGGAAATCTATGACATGCAAACCAATTCCATGGTTTCTACCAGTGAGGTAAATCATCAATCTAGAGTGTACACATTTTCTAAATTTATTGAACCAAATTTTGCATTACTACTTACCCATGCTGATGAAAGCAGTAGGATATGGAACGAAAGGTTCAGGCATTTAAATTTTATATATATAAAAAATCTTAGAAAGAAGGGAATGGTTGATGATCTACCTGACATCCACTTCTCCAAAGTAATTTGTGAGGGATGTGTTCTTAGAAAACACCCTCAAGAGAAATTCGACAAAGGAAAGACTCAGAAGGCTTCCTTTTCTTTAGATCTGATCCATAGTGATATCATGGGCCCTTTTACACATCCATCAATTAGTAAATCAAGGTACATGCTCATTTTTGTTGATGATTTCTCATGCTGCACATGGATTTTCTTTCTTAGGCAAAAATTAGAAGTCTTTCAACACTTCAAAGATTTCAAAGCGCTTGTTGAGACATAGTCAAGAAAGAAAATCAAAGTCCTCCGAATAGATAACAGGGGAGAGTATTTCAACCATGAGACACATAATCTTTTTCATGAGGCTGGGATTCAGTTGCAACACACAGTTCCCTATACTTCGCAACAAAACGAAGTTGTTTAGCGGAAAAATAGATCTCTAAAAGAGATGGCATCTTCCATGCTACATGCAAAGTCACTTCCCCAGATATTATGGGATGAAGCACTTAGTTGTGCAACCTACATCCAGAACATATCTCCCCATAGATCTGTTAAGAATAAGACTTCCTACAAGGCTTGGAGAAGCCTCAAATTGGAAGTGACCCACTTCCGTATTTTTGGTTCACGTGCATGGGCCAGGATTCCCTCTAAGAAAGGAAGGCACTTGATACAAATAACATAGAGTGTATCTTTGTTGGATACCCTGATGGTGTGAAGGGATATAGACTCATTTATCTTTCCTCAGATCGGCTCATCACTAAGCGAAGTGTCCAATTCGAGGAAAGTGTCTTGCATGTACCTCAGCAGTCACATGTAGACACTTTTGTTTTTCCACCTGTCAGAGATGATGAGAATGCACATGATAACTCTTCTTCAGATGGGAGTTATAATTCAAAGGATTCATATGATATAGATGCAAAGTCGGTATATCCAAATGAAGAGTCAGTGCATGCAGATGCATATGCAAAGCCAGAGTAGAGGCCCAAGTGTTCCAAGACTACTCTTTAGGATGTAGGACATCTTATTGGGGATCCAACTGATACTAGGAGGACTTGATCTAATTTCGAGGAGCCTCCTCTTGCACTCAATACCACTGAACCGATGTAACCCATGCATCTTTTCTTAGTTCATTCTTCAAATACACAGTCCTATCACGAGGCTGCTGGAAATCCCTTTTAGGAATATTCCATGCAAGAGTACAAATCCCTCCTTGAGAACCATACTTGGGATCTAGTTCCCCTTCCTTTAGGAAGGAAACTTGTTAGGTGCATATGGGTCTACAAGACCAAGAGCACAACATATGGATATGTTAGAAGATACAAAGCTAGGCTAGTTTCCAAAGGCTTTCAGCAGGTGCATGGCATTGACTATGATGAGACCTTCGCTCCAGTAGCGAATATGGATTCCATACGTTTGGAAATTTCCATTGCAGTATCCAAAGGATGGAAATTCCATTAGATGGATGTGAAGAATGTATTTCTTCACGAAGATCTCTCTAAGAAGATCTATATGGAGCAGCCCCAGGGATTTATGCAGGATTCATCTTTGGTCTTTTGTCTGAAGAAGTCTCTTTATGGCCTCAAGCAGGCTCTAAGGGAATGGTATGCCAAGATGAAATCCTACCTACTGTCACAAAACTTTTCACATTGTAAGTCATACCTAAATGTTTACATGATCAAGACAGATGATTCACTTCTACTCCTAGTTCTGTATGTTGATGATTTGTTGATTACCGGTTGCTCGACTTCAATGGTTTATATAATCAAAAGGATTCTGCATGAAAGGTTCTTGATGATGGACATGGGTCTGATACATTTCTTCTTTGGAATCGATATAAGCCAGGATGCATCAGGCATCAAACTATGTCAGGCCAAGTATGCATGAGATCTCCTTGAGAGATTTCACACGACAGACTGCAATTCTTCCCCAAATTCTTTCCTATCAAGAGTCAGAATTAAGGATGGTGGGGACACTCCACTGGTGGACAACACCCTATACATATAGCTAGTGGGGAGATTTTTGTATCTCACACACTCTAGACCAGACCTCTCCTATGCAATTGGAGCAGTCTCCAGTTTCATGCAGTAGCCGCATGAGTTACATTGGAAAGCTACAAAGCATATCCTTTGACACATATAGGAAACCATCACCTTTGGGATTCACTATGCAGTAGAATCTACATTGAACCTCACCTGGTTCGTTGATTCTAACTGAGGTGGCAATAGCATTGATCACAATTCCACATATAATTACTCACTCAGTCTTGGTTTCAGGCCTATCTATTGGTCGAGCATGAAGCATGATGATATTACTCTATATTTAGTCGAGGTAGAGTACAGAGGGGTAGTTAACATAACCATTTAGGCTATGTGGATACAACATTTTCTCACTGAGTTGGGCATTCATTTTCATCGACCGATCATCATTTGGTGTGACAACCAGAGCACTCTAAAGTTCTACAAAGAGTCAGTTTAGAGGCATCAAACGAAGCAAATCAAGATCCACATGCACTACATTCAGGACTTAGTACATTAGGGGATCATCGACTTGTAGTTTTGTCCTTCAACAAAACATACGGCAGACATCTTCACCAAGACCTTCACTAAGTAGAAGTTCCATTCTCTAAGTAGTCATCTTGGAGTGAAGGACACAATTGCCTAGCAACTGTCAGTTCTTCTTTTACATACATTGTACTTTGAGGGGGGGGTTTTCCCATGAGGTTTTCCCTCTTTCCTCATTTATTTCAATGTATATTTTGTATTTGGGTACCTAACATGGCCTTGTTGTCGAGACCCATTCTTTATTTTCACCATAGTGATGTTAAGGGGGTTTGTTGGAGATACTTCACACACACATAGGATTTCATTTTCCTAAGGTTTTCCATATGTTTATTAGTCATTATACAGTCTCCTATAGTTTAGGGATAATATTCTCTTTAGTTCACACTTCAATTTGATCTGTTGAGTGGAGTCTAGATGGCACATTGGGATTATCACCATGCAACATTGGGACCATCACCATCTAAAGTGCATTGTCCTTGGGATCATCATGAGACTAGTGCATTACTCATGATTCCCTGATCTCCTCCTCACTTCACTTTGTTTCAGTTAGTTAACTGAAGACTAAGAGACTAGTTAACTCAGACTAGGTGGTAGTTTATTCTCATAACTGCCAGAGAGACTAGACTAGGTGGCAGTTTACTCCTATAACTATTGGTGTGTGTCCATATCACTATAGACCACCACTATGGTGCATTGGATTATCCTCCAGCATGTATTAGTTGAGTTATACAAAGTATATCATGTGTAAATTAACATTCATTCATTTGGTTAATGATAATTCTCCCATTCTTTCTCTCATGCTTTTCTTTTCTCATATTTTCTCTGCAAATTGTGTGTATATCATTTGCTAGATAGATCTATTTTGTGCAAGTTCAACACATTTGTAGTAGTAGTAACTCAAACACCAAGAAAACCAAGTGTCCCCACCAATAAATTCAAAATCGGATTCAATCACATCCCCATTTACGAAGGAGAAGAGGACCCAAAATGCCATTAGTTCGCATGTGAAATATTTTGGGATGCAACTCATATTAAAGACGAGGATAAGAAAATTGTGCAATTCAGAGTTGTGTTGTGCCACCATGCCTTAACATGGTTCATGAACTACATTGAAAAGAAAACTCTTTCAAAGGAAGAAATAAAGAATAGTTTTCTAACATTCTTTAAAATCCAGGACATCACACATCTAGCAGCTCAAAAGTTAAAATAAATCAATCAAATACCAGGTGAGTCGATAAGATAATATGACAAGATATTCAAATATCTCCTAAGTCAAATCTTGTCGATGATCAATCATAACGTGCTAGTCCAGTTATATGTAGCTTGGATACTGTCAAGAATCAGATCTTCGCTACACTTATATGAGATAACCAACTGTGAAGGCATGTTACAGAAGGAACAATGAGTTGATTTCGATGACGATATCCCATCGACTTCCTCGATGATGAAAATAATTGAAGAAAAGATAGAACATTTGCAACAAAATATAAAAAATCTATCCATACGACGCAATGAAATATGGTGCACCACATGCACTAGGGACTAACACACAAAGGATAATAGTCCCCTAAATGAGCTCACACAAAAAGTAGATGTCCACTAAGTACAATCCCAGAAATATTATAGCATATGTGAATGATTAACTGATCATAGTATACAAGATTGTTCACAAAATTTAAAAAACATGAAGTGGTGCCACAACTATGAAGCCTTCGATCACCGAACTTTAGAATTCCATCTAAATGCTAGAAATCAGAATAATATAGGAACACTTTACCACACATAAACCATTGACCAAGCAAACAATTATGTTCAAAGAGATGATTATTTCAGTGGCCATGATCGGGATCGATGAGGCCGACGTGGATTTGGTGGTTGAGTTCGAGGTCATGGAAGACCATATTATGCTAATTGTTGGAAAAATGATCACGACAACACAGACTGTCCTATAAAAGACAAAATTGATTTGAAGTTTTGCAACATATGTGGCATTAGAGATCACTCTCAAGAAGACTTCCCGATAGTACTCGACAAAATTATACCTAGAAAAATTATGAATCTACTACACACAATATCCAAAGAAGAGGTAAGGAACTCCAAAAACTTACATATTGTTACAATGTCGGGTGCAGGACATGATAGCCATACTCCACCACAAAATTACCAAAGAAAGAAGGCTAACAACTTCCCAAACCTAGATAAAGAAGAGAAAATATTGATAGAAGCTCTTAAATCTTCAGGAATGCCACAGAAGATCAACACAATCCAAGAAGTTGAGATGAAGACACCATCCAAGAATTTTTGCAACTACACAAAGAAAAAAATTCGATAGGTAGGCTATTGGACCTACTCAGCATACTGCGAGAATAAAAATATGGTTAGAAACTGAAAAAGGATGAAAATCACCTCTCTTATAACAACAAATATTACGATCCATGAGTTGACTTGGAGATCGAGGGAATGATCGTCAATTAGGTGGTCGTGGATTTTGGT
Source organism: Picea sitchensis (assembly GCA_010110895.2). NCBI lineage: Eukaryota > Viridiplantae > Streptophyta > Pinopsida > Pinales > Pinaceae > Picea > Picea sitchensis. The sequence continues at coordinate 95,398 of SNQJ01S0081403.1, forward strand.
TTGCAAGTTATTATTTTACCATGAGAAACATGTGTATGAATGGGCCAACCCATTCTAGAATCCACGATGAATTATCTTAAGTTTGATGATAAGAGATTAATAGAACCAATTGGAATACTGAGAAATGTCGACACACAAATTATGGGAATACCGATTTCAGTCAAATTTGAGGTGATCGACCTTGTCAAAGGAATTCCAACATATGCAGCTCTTGTCGGTTGACCATGGGGTGGACGAATGAAACCAGCTATCTCCCTGGAAACGTATAGAATCAAATTGAAAGAAAGTGGGAGAAAAATAATTATTCCCCTGGATCCAAAGGAAGGAAAACCATGGATGGAGTCATGGGATGAATATCAAGAAGCCAAATGTCTATATCAGATAAAAAATGAACATAAATATTATATAGAACCGATTGGAGAAGGAAAATTTTTGATAGAATCTCCCATGTTGGTCGGACATAATTATGACTACGCCTTATACAACTGACAAATATAAAAATATGAAGCACATGAAAAATATTCCTGGTCTATCGAATTTATTCCAAAGAAACATCTTAAGACGTGATTTTCAATCCAAGATGTGCCAAAATTATACAAAAAAATAACCCGACAAACTCCCACTCTCATTCCAACCGACAATCAGAGAAGTAAGCCCTTGCGATACAATGAATGACATACCCCTTCGACCCATGTTGAAGAGGTAGAAAAATCCATAGGAGAGAAAGGAAGAACACATAATCTTGTGGAAACTTTCATAGGCTATGCTACAATATGGTGGGAAACACATTCCCCCCGATTAAAAACATGGATGAATATGGTGACATACTTCGTTGAAAGATTCGATGATAGGAAACTATCCAAAGATGCAGATATTCCCACATACAAAATTAGCTACGATCCAACATAACATATTCAACGTTGTGAAATCGAATGGAGAAGAATTGGATACAAGGATGAAAGGGTATGGCCCCATATGTTCCCAAGTACATAGATGAGATACCAAGCAAATGGTACAAGATTGAAGAATCTTGCGACCACACTTCCAACTGGGCCGAAATCAATTTTTTTTTTTTCCAAGACTTCAAATTTAATCCAGTAGAGGAACACTTGAAATACACAACATGTCAAATAAAAATATTTCTAGAAAGTCCTTAACCAACTCAAGAGAAATAAAAAGAAAATATGTCGGTCGATGGAGGATCAACATAGACTTGCAATTTTGTGTTGGTAGAAAATAAGGAAATCTCGACTGCATGGAGGATTGACATGGAGAATATAAAATGGCCAGGATAGAGCTTCCAATGGAAGAAATACCATCCAACATTGCATAATCATGTCAAATCAGTATTAAGTATAGCCACGGAACACAAATAAGACCAAGAACAATCCGATTTCCCAAAATTTTTTACGAAAATTGAAGAAGGAGAACACCATCTTGAGGAAGAAAATCAACCAGAATGGATGGATGCAGAAAGTAGGTGATTATTGGTCTGACAAGAAAACAATCGACATAGTTAGTCTATTAAAAGAAAACAAATGGTGGAAGTAGGTGATTATTGGTCTGAGAAGAAAAAAATCGACATAGTCAGTATATTAAAAGAATATAAAGATGTTTTTGCACACGATTACAAGGACATGAAAGGACTTGTAGAGAAAATGGGTGAAATGAATATCGAATTGATCCCAGGAAAAAATCCAATTAAAAAAATGACCATACAAGTTAGCGCATAAGTACAAATCGATCGTTCAAAAAGATATAGAAGGAATGCTATAGGAAGTAATTATTTATCCTATCGACAAGGAAGAATGGGAAATCCCCATGGTGGTACAACCAAAGAAGCGTGATCGAAAGAAGTTAAGAATTTGTGTCGACTTCCGGGGACTCAATAAACAAACTATGACAGATCCATTCCCAACCCTGTTTGCTGATGAAATCTTAAATGAAGTCACTGTTCATGAATTTTATTCATTTAATGATGGATTCTTAGGATATACCTAGGTGCCAATCGCAAAATAAGATCAGGAAAAACCAACTTTCATGTCGGAATTTGGATCTTTTTCCTATAGAGTCATGCCATTCGAACTAAAGAACGCACCAATAGTTTTTACAAGAATAATAGTTAAAGCATTCCAAGAGTACATCTACAAAACCATGGTTGTATACTTCGATGACTGGACAATCTATAGTCTATTCAGAAATCACATACAATGGATTTGACTTATGTTAGAACACTGCAGACAAATTAAATTATCACTAAACATCAGAAAATGCATTTTTTCCACACCTATTGGAATCCTATTAGGACATGTGGTATGTAAATATGGGGTGAAGGAAAACATGGCTAAAATAAAGATTATCCTTGATCTAAAACCACCTGTGAATAAAAAATAGATCAAAATTCTACTGGGTTATACTGGCTACTACAAGAAATTTATACACCACTATTCAGACATCACCTTCCCAATGGACAAGATTCTACGAAAAGATGTCGAATTCAAATGGATCCAAGATTGCCAAGAATCCTTTGAATTTTTAAAGAAGAAGTTGGTTGAAGCACCCATTCTCAAATTTCTAGATTGGTCGAGAAAGTTTCATGTCCATGTTGTTGTGTCAAATGTAGCTTTCAGGTCAGTTTTATCTCAACCATGCGACGACACAATGGATTACCCAAATTCATATGCAATTCAGAAACTAAATAAAGAAGAAAGAAACTATTTGAATAAGGAACGTGAAGCCTTATCAATGATTTTCACACTACAAAGGTTTCGTCATTATTTATTAGCAAACCCATTTACATTTTTCACAGACCATCAAACATTAAAATACTTTGTCAATAAACCAATCCATCAAGGAAAGATCTATCGGTGGTTACTATTATTTCAGGTATTTGAATTTGATGTAATCATTTGACCAGAAAAAAAGAATGTTCAACCTGATCACTTGTTAAGATTAGAAACAGGAGAATATCTGACAAGAATCGATGATGACCTCCCAGATGCACACTTATTTAGAGTCGAAGTTGCACCTAAATATATATAAGATATTGCCAATTTATTAGAATAAGGAAAGGCCCCAGAGAACCTCCCGACAAACAAAAAGAAAACTCTAGGCATGAAAGCTGCACCATTCACAATCATTAACAAATACTTATACACAATGGGAATGGACGTTGTGTTAAGAAGATGCATACTGAAACATGAAAATGATGATATCATCAATGAATCTCATGCAAGAGAAATTGGAAGAAATTTTCAGGCTGACACAATATTCAGGAAGGTACTACAAGCAGGCCTATGTTTGCCGACTTTGCATAAAGACTGTCGGGATCAATTTAAAAAATGTGATAGTTGTTAGAGACTTAGACGAACCTTGTGGAAAAATGAAATTCCACTAATTTCAATAAACCCTAATTGAGTTTTCTAAATCTAGGCTATTGACTTCATTGGGCCATTCCCACATAGGGAAAGAAGAATTGGTTCCAAGTACATAATTACTACAATCGAGTATGTGACTAAGTGACCAAAATTTGAGCCAATCGAATATTGTACCAAAGAGGTAGCATCTAAATTCATCTATGAGAACATATTTACAAGATTTGGCTATCCTTTGACATTAATCAATGACAGGGAACTCACTTTGTAAATGAAACAATTAAAGTTTTACTGGAAAAATTCTTAATCGACCATAGAAAAATGATAGACTATCTTCCACAAGCAAATGGGATAGTTGAATCCTTTAATAAAACATTACACAAGGGACTTACAAATATTTGTGGCATAAATCAAGATGATTGGGATGATAAAATTACCACAATCCTCTAGATGTATAGATCAACATTCAAAAGATCAATTGGACAATCTACATTCAAGTTATTCTACGGCCAGGAAGATGTGATCCCACTACAATTTTGGACTAATTCCGACAGGGTCGCAGCTATAGCAAAATTTGACAAGAGAAAAAACATGAATGACTGACTATACCAATTGAACAATATGGAAGAAGAGAGGCTAATAGCGATCAATCACCAGGAGGTTCATAAGAAAAAACAAAAAACATGGCATGATCCCGACTTAAAGAAAAAGGATATAAAATATGGAGACTTAGTTTTACTGTATGACTGTCTTATAAAAGGGAAACACAAAAAATTGGAAACAATATGGTTGGGTCCTTATGTGGTGGAAGACATTCGACCGACTTGAGAATTCCAACTTAGAACATTATTGGGGCATCCATTTAAGAAACTAATTAATAGGGCTCGTTTAAAGAAATATCAAGTATAAAAGAAAATAACTATATTGGCAAAGTTTTGCGGGGCGTTTGTTACACATCAAAATTCCACACTTAAGTACTTCACCCTAAGTGTCACAAGTGTCGTAAAAGTGTCATATACACCTTGACACCATGAAAGAACATTTCTCACAATCCCTAGTCAATGAGGAGGAAAAATATATCATATGAAGGTCAAAATACTATGTGCACATGAATTATTTATTAATATTCATAATTAGGAAATTAATTTAGTGTGAGAATCCACATCACATTTAGTTTCCTAATATCAAGGAGAGGTTGAGAAGCTAATGGATGGTTGAGATATTTTCTCAAACCAAAATCCTAATTTGGTGGATCTTGAGAGATATTTCCTCAAAATCCTTGAGAGATATTTTCTCCCTAAAATCCTTGAGAGATAGTTTCTCCCTAAAAATATTGGAGATCCCATTTTAGTGGATCTAATGAGTGATATTCTCCATGGTGGTTAAGCCTCCAAATTCTATATAATGAGGGCTTTCCATGTAGAAGAGAATGAATATTAGAGGTATCAAACCTTTGATTCTGGGAGACAGATAGATATATGAAAATTATGATCTTAGGATTCATGTAACGGTCTGAACGAGGAGAATTTAGAGGAGTGTTGCATCATCATCCATGTTTGTAAGTATTCTCTTTGGGTTCTTATTTTAATATACTTGGCCTATTTCCTTCAAGCTTGTGTATTATTGCATGTTCTTGTCTATTTTTCCTTCAATGTTGGTAGATGAATTTTTTTTATCTAACCTTGTAGAGTAGGAGTTCTTTGTTTCTCTTTGCTATCTATTGCATTGCAGGTGTCAAGTTGCGCTAAGGATTTTGGAGATCAAGATCGAATTGGAAATAGCAAGGACAACCTTTGAAACTAGGTGCATCACACCTTTTCTCCCTCTCTCTCTTTCTGATTAGTTAAACTAAATTCAATGGGATGTGTTGGCCCTCGACCAAGTTTTGAGGAAACCTTTGTCAGAGTTGAGCCACTTTTGGAATTCGACACATTGGTCGAGGACGGAGTGCCCAAGCAGAGTTGAGATCGCAGATATCACCGATTTTGCGGGCTATGTGGACCCAGTAAGGGGTCCTCTAGGGTTTTTGGGATGTCATCCCATTGGTTTTCCCATGTTTAGGACTTACTGTAAGGGATTATAAAAGTATAAATAAATAAGAATGTATGGTAGAAGTAGAATTTTTGTGAGATAAGTGTAATTAGTTTGAGTAGCTTTGTGCCAAGGAATATATGTGTATCAAGTCTTTGTGCTCGATAGAGGGTTGACTCTGTGTTGTGAACTAGTTTTGGAAGGAGGTGTTATCACTGAAATTTCGTCCGCACAGGGTGACAAGAACTCAACATCATCAGCACAGAAAAACAGTCATTCATGGCACAAGGATTAGTTCCATAGCACAGCAAAAGAGCCAAAACTATACAAAATTGGCTAAAAAATTAAAAAGCGCAGTGCACCCACTGAAAACTAGCGCAT
>SNQJ01S0081404.1:18689-35447 GCA_010110895.2 Picea sitchensis
TTTATGGCACTCTATGGATACCACCCTCCTTCCATCACTTCTTCTCTAAAATAAAAATATAAGGTTCATGCAGTGGAAGACCACATCGAGCATCAACAACAAGTTCTCCAAATATTAAAGGACAACTTGACCATGGAACATAATCGCATGAAACAACAAGTAGATCAACATCGTAGTGAAAGAAGTTTTGAAGTATGGGATTGGGTGTTTTTAAGACTAAAACCATACAAACAAATGTCCCTCAAGCAAGCCAAGGAGGATAATAAATTATCACCAAATTACTATGGCCCTTATAAGGTGTTGCAAAATATTGGTACTATGGCATACAAATTGGAGTTGCCTTCATCTTCACGAGTACACCTAGTTTTCCATGTTTCATGCTTAAAGAAGGTTATAGGTGACAAGATCCTAGTTCAAACTATGTTTCTAGAACTTGAAAAGGAAGGAAAAATCATATTGGATCTTGAAGCCATCACTGACACAAGAATTCACTAGATGAGGAATAGTTCCATTTCAGAGTATCTCATTAAATGGCGGAAACTACTCGCTGAAGATTCTACTTGGGAAGATGAGTCTTTTATACAGAAGCATCCAAAGTTACTCAAGCGTTGTGGAAAACACTTGTCTCAAGGGGAGAGGCATGTTAAGCCCTAAATAGTGTCTCATTAACCCTTAATTGGGGAGTATTACATTAGTAATGTTATTTTATTTATGTCGACTTTAGTCCATTAGTTGTAATTATACCTCCTAGTCTCCTATATATATAAAGGAGACATTTTCATTTGGAATCATCTGGTATTTGGACATTTATGTGGGCATAAGGAGGTTTCCCCCTCAAAGAGGCTTATTATCTTAATTTCACTCTTTTTCAAGGCATTTATTAGTTATTCTGAGGTTTTTCTATGCTATATTGATATTTGGTTACTAACACACTAGAATTAGCACCTTCACTAGTTTGCAATCTTACATGTTGAATCATTTCAGAACCATTTCAATATACTTCATCTGATTCAACTAGAGCTTTCGAGTGGCTCAATCTCTCTTAATCTCCATTCCCAGAATGAAGTTAGCTGCACCAAGATCTTTCATGTCTAACTTGGAGGATAGCTTCTTCTTAACCTCCTTTATTGCGTCCATGTTGTTTCCAATCAACAACATGTCATTGACATACAAAGATACATATATGAAACACCCACTTTATTCCTTGTAATATATGGAGTGATCAACTTTTCTTCTCAAAAATCCAAAACTAAGGATGTATGTGTTAAATGTCTAGTACCACATCCTTGGAGATTTATTTATACCATAAAGGTATCTTTTGAGTTTTCACACCAAATCTTGCTTTCCCTTTACTGCAAATCCTTTAGGTTTTTTCATGTAGATTTATTCTTCTAGGTCCCCATGTAGGAACAATGTCTTCACATCCATCTATTCTATCTCCAGATCGAATGTTGTATCCAGAGACATTAGTACTATAATGGAATTTAGTTTTTCAACAAGGGAAAAAATATCACCGAAGTCGACTCCCTCGACTTGGGAATATCCTTTTGCTACCAATCAAGCTTTGAACTTCTCGACTTGTTCTATGACATTATCTTCTTTTTGAACACCCACTTGTTATCGATGAGATTTATTCCACTAGGTAACTTGACTAAATCCAATGTCTCATTATTATACAAATATTCCATATCCTCTACCATGTCATCCTTCTAGAGTTTACCCTTTGTCGAGTTGACTGCCTCACCGACCGACTTAGGCTCATCATCAATGGCAGCTAACACAAATGCAGAATGAAAGTCAGGCATACTATACCTTTAGACTAGTTTTATTACTCTTTCTAACCTCCTTACCACTAGAGTTTATTGTTACACCTATTCCTCATATTTAGTCGACTCATCTTAATCATCTTCTTCGTTCCTCAGTTCAAACTGCACCATATCAGAATTATTATTGGTCTGAATAGTTTCCTCAGGCTCGGATTTACCTCCAACTTATATGAAGACCACATCTCGACTGTACAATGTTCTCTTTGATGTAGGATCCTAGAGATTATATCCTTTCTTTCCTTCTTTATATCTGATGAAAATACATTTGACTTCCTTCTTGTCTAACTTTCTCCTCTTTTCCTTGGGAACATGCACAAATTCATCATAGACAAATACTTTGATATGTGCCACCAAAGGATTCTTACCATACCATACCTCATTTGGAGTCGTGTCAACTAGCACCAATGACAGAGACATATTCGCTAGATATCTTGTAGTCTCAACTGCCTCCGCCCATAATTCTTATGCAATCCCATCACCACTGAGCATGCTCCTTGCCTTGTCCATCAACGTTTTGTTCATTCTCTCAACAAATCCATTTTACTATGGGGTATATGGTGTGGTATTTTGGTGTGCTATGCCACATTAATTAAAGAGTTGATCAAATTCCTTTCCACATAATTCACCACCATTTTTAGTACTCAACATTTTAATCCTCTTCTCTATCTAGTTTTCCACAAGAGATTTAAACTCCTTAAATCTATCAAAAACCTCTGATTTATTCCTCATGAAATATATCCATGTTTTCCTGGAAAAATCATCTATGAAGGAAACATAATATAGGGATCCACCAAGTGAAATCATTGTAACCGGGCCAAACACATCACCATGCACCATTTCTAGAATCACCTTTTCCCTTATGCTCCATATGGGAACCTCACCCAACTTTGTTTCCCATGTATGCAATGTTCACAAAATTCAAATTCTAAACCACGTTTAGGAAAACCTTCGAACATACCTTTTCTTTTCATATCTCGAAGTCCCTTTTCTCCAATGTGTCCTATCCTCTCGTGCCATAACATGGTCGGGTCGAGTTCATAATTTCTTGTCGAGTTGGTTTGAACCATCTTGGCTTGAGTCAAGTCGAGTTTTGTTGACCTCAAGTCGAGTCAAATCAAAATTGAGTCAATTTCAGGAGAAACGATACTGTTGCATCCAATCAAATCGACATTCCCTAACAACTTGTACATGGTACCAATTTAAAATCCTCTCATTAATACCATTTCACTTATGACCATTTTGCATGAATCCTTCTGAAACAGAGTATGCACACTTGCATCACTCATCTTACTGACATAAATCAAGTTTCTTGCCAAACTGAGAATGTGTATCACACCTAGAAGGGTTCTTTTCCTCCCATCCTATAGTGTCAGTTAGAATTTTCCCCATCTGACAATTATGGTTGTCAATTCATCCCCCAAGAATAGATCACCCCCACTATATTTTTCATATTCACGGAACCATTCTTTATGTGGTTTCATATGATAGGATTCTCATGAGTCTATCAACCAAACATCTTGATCTAACTGTGTACTAGTCGACACCAGGTACACATCACCTCCCTTATCCAGTGTCGTCTTTCTCTCAGTGGATTACTTGTCGTCAGATCCAACACTGCCTTATATTTCCTTTGGCTTATAATCCTTTTTATAATGCCCAAATTTACTACATTTCCAACATATTTTATTTGACTAAACTAGGGATTTATATCTACCCTTCGAGTTATACTTTCTACCAGAGAATTTTCCTTTATCTATGTCTACCGGTCGACCTATCACTACCAGAGAATCTTTGGTGGATCCTTCCATGTTCTTCCTTCTCATTTATTTTGACAAAAGAGAAGCAACCACATCCTCTAGCGCTAGTGTGGTTGTATTACTCCCAATAGACATGACTAAGCTATCCCAAGATTCTGGAAAATAATATAATAGGATGATACACTTCTCCTCATCAATGATATTTATATCCATAGATGATAACTATATGAACATGATATTAAATTCATTTAAATGTTCATTCACCGAATTTCCATTACTCATCCTCATAAGATACAATTTCTTTCTAAGAAACAAATTATTTACCAGATATTTAAAATGGTATAAGCTTCCTAGCTTGTCCCATAGTTTCTTGTCTGAATATTCACCTAAGACATTCAACAACACTGAATCTACAAGACAAAGATATATCATACTTCTTGCTTTTCTTTCTAGTTTCTCCCATTCTTCCAATGACATGCCTGTTGGATGGGTACTTGGATAGACCACTATCCATTTTTCTTGATCTACAAGAAGATATTCTATTTTAAGCTTCCAAAACTCAAAATTCTGGCCATTGAATATTTGTATCTATATTTTGGAATTTCTCACCATTCTTTACTCTGATATTTAAAACAATTTATGACTTACGACTCTTACTGTACCTAGGGTTTAGTTCATAGATTCAATATTGGAAAATCAAGATCTGATATACTCACCAAAGAATTACACCACTCTGATAACTCACTTGTCAAGGAATACCTAAGCTCTGATACCACATGTTAGGAAATGTAGGAAACTTCCACACTAATCCTAGAAGAAGAGAAGAAGAATTTTATCAAGAACACAAATTCCACAAGGAATCACACAGTACATCGTGATTTTACCCTGGAAATCCTTAACTGAGAAAACCACCATTCCTTTGAGCATTGTGCTCTCTTGTTTTCTTATTCAATTAAAATAAAAGGTTACATGTCTAACCTTGTTCCACACCTAATACACAATCGACATCATATCCTCTTGCATAGGCAAGAACAAACCTGTAGCCAGTTCGACTTACATATGAATGACCAACAACCTAGACTTACACCTACATTAACTTGCAAAAGTGCATTCTATGATCACCTTACAACAACCACATTTATGGAATTACAACATACCTCTTTATAGGCTTTACAATAGGAAAAACCTTAAATATCGGCACCCAAAAAATGGTTACATATCCATGCATATCATTGGCTACAAATCCCACAAATCCCGAGATTCTATTACAGTCGACTCCAAGTCGGGTTTACCAGCCGACTACTAGTTGAAATTCATTCAGTCTCTAGTCGGTCATCTCATGCCCACACTTTGACTTGTTTTAGTTGACTTTCCATCTATATATTTGACTTCAAATTTACCCAATCGACTTCCTCGACTTCGACCTACTGTCGATCCACCTCGACTTCAACTTGCTATCGATGTTGTTGATCTACCTCAACTTCGACCATAATTCAATTCAACTCGAATAGACTTTCACTGCAAATAATATAACAACCCAACAACAACAAAGTGAGGAAAATGAAAAATAAAATGAATTTGTAGAGGAGAAGTCACCCAAAAATCTAGGAAGGAAACTAGACAAAGAAAGAAGGGAAGATGTAGCAAACAAAGAGAGATTACTAGGCACAAAAACAAATAATGAGAGATATCTTAGGCTAGGGGAAATAATCACCATGAATCTGGGATCCTTAAACCTGTCATTAGCTGGGATTCAAAACCCAATTGGTAAGTAATGATCATTTTCTCCTGGAATTGTAGAGGCATGGTAGGGAATTTAAGATAGAATATATAAAGGATTTAATAAAAATATAAAATCCCATTGTCCTCCTACTCTAGGAGACAAAATTAGAGGATGAAGAAGTTGTCAAATCATGTAAGTTGAAGTGGAAAAATAATGAATAGCAGGTGGTAAGATCAAGAGGTTCTTTTGGAGGAATATACATGGTATGGAACGACCTCATTTTGCAATTAGAATTCTCTTATCAAACTCATCTCTGGGTATTAAAAAGTTTCTACCATCAACAAATAGGGGAAAAATAAACATTATAAATGTCTATATGCCCACAATTTTCAAAGAAAAAGTGGGTTGTTGGGAATCACTCTAAGTAGTAAGGATTTTAGAACATTACAAGAGAAACATTATTGGCGGTGATTTTAACATAACCCTTATTCAAAAAGAAAAAAAGGGGAGGGAGTATTGTTAGGTACCCTCTTTGGGAGAGAATGGAAGATTTGATATCTCTTTGGGACCTTGTGGAGATGAAACCCATCAAGGGGAAGTTCAATTGGACTAATAAAAGAATAGGCCTAGGTCATATTGTATCATGACTATATCATGATTCTGTTTCTAGTTCAAAGCATATTTCTTGACAACAAACTATCAATTTGATTAAAAATTATCCCTTGGGAAACCTCCGATCACAATCCCGTTACTCTTTTGATGATGGATACTCTTGATTATGACCCCATTCCTTTTTATCTCAATCCTTTGTGGCTCCATGATCAATTAGTTATTGGAACAATTTCCAAAGTATGGAGTAAGTGGGTGGTCAGATCCCCAATATTCACATGGGAATAGATGCGAAAAGAAGTCAAATTCACCCACAAGGAATGGGCCAAAGATGTTTACTTTCATGGTTGCAAAAAATAGGACTGTAGAGTGAAATTGGCCTCTACTCGAAATATAATGGACTATGATTTGATCATCAAAGAGCTTATTGAAGAAGAAAATTTGGTCTTCCAAAAATATCAAAAATTTCTTAGTTTTGAGGAGGAAATGTGGAGGCTCAAGTGTTGGCACCCAAAATTTTGGGTTCAGTTTTGCGTGCGTGCACAAACAAATTTGTATGCAATCATTCCATATTTTTGCGTACACCTAAGGAAATGTGTGAGGAATGACATAGAGTGTTAACAAGACCAAGTTTTGTTAGTTGTGCACCAAGATTAAAGAATACCAAGTTCACGCTAGTTCGATTTTTGTTAGTTGCGCCGAAAATCAAGAAGACGCCCGCCATAATCAAGAAAGGAATCATAAGGAAATATCCTCGAATGATTTCTTCTAGAAACATATGAGGACGTGGGATGGAAAAAGGTTGAGCTGGCCAGGTAGTTAATATTTCCATTGATATAGAAAGTCTACATGGAGGAATGGAAGACAACAAAAGTGTGAGAGGTAGTTTTGTCATAAAATTGAGTGGAGAAGAGCAAAAAGAGACAACTCTCCCCAATAGAGAATGTTACAAAGGAAGCAATAATATAAGAAAGAGGGATATCTAGTTAGCATAGTTAGATATTGAGGAAACAAGATTCATTGAGTCTTCAATATCAAGCTCGCTCTGAGCCTGTTGTAATGTTGCAATGCTTTGAATATATTTCTTTGTTTGTGTATGTATGAGTGTTGAGAAAAGGCACATTGCGCATCATGTTGTAACTATGAGGATTTATGTAGAGAAGCTATGAAGTTCTATGGTTTTCATCTATATATGTCCTGCATAATATATATCTCTGTTGTGATGGAATGGCTCCAGTAATAAATATGTGATGGTTCTAATCCATTCTGTGTCTATCATATATGAGTTGAATATGTGCATGTATTTTTTTAATTCTTAGTCCTAATAATATATCATATATGATCTACATTGATGTCAATCCTGGTGACTCTTCATGTGTTTATCCTTCATCCTTGTCACAAGAACTTACAGTATTTGTGATCTTCTTTGCATCATAGGTGAGACCTTCCTCAACGTTGGCTGAGGATTGATATATCGGTGCTCTAGGGATTTTGTTGGACAACTCTGGAAGAACCTTGGGTCTAAAATCCCTAGAGTTAAGAAGGATGCATGCAAGTATTGATTGAAATTCACAATAAATGGTTTTGTTTCTAGGACCTAGAAGTATTTTCGGGAACGATGAAGGAAATAAATGAGGTGGCATCCCACTAAGGAGGAAATTTAAGATTGGATATAAGAAAAATAATATGAGTTTTCCCTACGAGTGACTCAAGGATTGAAGTCGAATGCAAAGAAATGGAAAGATAGGTATCTTTACTCGAATATGCATGAAATTTTATTTGTTGAATTTCCTTGTTTGTTGCATGAATGACTAAAAAGGAAATATGATACCAATTCTCCAGTGTGGGTGTTGGAGCTAGTGGCTTGGGATCAAGCCAATCTTAAAGAACTGAAAGTGTTGGATAACAAGTGGACTCGGGCTATCAAATTCTAGTTTGCTTGAGTAAAAGAAGGATACATTTTTGAATTCCCCATGGAATACAATGACTCGTTCAATGAGGCTAAAAGAAAGTTTGTAGAAGGACCAAGAAGGAAGATGCTGGAAGAAATTTCACTTTGGATAAAAATGTTATTCATTGAGAAGGGGATGATGAGAATGAAGCCCAATCGAATGGATGAGTAAACTCCCCTAATGCATAGGGGGGGTTCATAAAGATGAGGGATAATCATAAAAGAGATATAATTGGTTCGTTGAGGAGGATCTAGAAATTATCTAGATGAGGCGAGGTATGGAATGGACCAAGAAGAGAAGAGGAGAAAAAGAGATGAGAGGTACACAAGAAGAGTTTAGATAAGAAAAAGAGTGGAAGAGAAAGGTGGAAAAGAATTATCTAAGGGTGTGTGATGAAGGGTTGAGTCTAAGATGAAGAGAAAAGAAACCACATCGGGTGGTAGTGCGGGACAACATGTTGTGCCAGAGTGGAGCACAATTGAGGAAAGGCCTAAAAGGAGGCATGGCATATAGGATATGGTGTCTAGTAGGGATACTAGTAGTGATACTAATATGATCCTAAGTGATGAATTCCACAACCCTTGGATGTTGTAGAGTGCCACAACCTTATAATAGTATGAAGCGTAGAGTAGTAGTGCACTGATAAGAAGAGAGGATGGCACACAAAGAAGTAGTGCACTGATGGGAGAGGGAGATTGCACACAAAGTGGTAGTGCATAGGTCAAACCAGGACACAAAGCACGAATTTGTAGTTCACAAGTCATCCTAGGAGATAGAACACACATTTGTGGTGTCAAGTTAGGAGAGGAAGGTAGAGAATAGAGTGTTGGTGCACCAGAAGAAGAGAAAGATGGAGGATCCCCTAATGGTGGTGGAGATGAATTGACAATAGTATATGGTATTATATGATTGCAAGTAGATAACTCTCTGGGTCACCTCGCGAGAATTTTTAGAAGAATATGGACTTACCCCCTTTGTACCACCCACCTTGTGCATTTTTAATTAAGAAGAAAACACAAAAGATAGTGAATAGATTGGAGTAGAAGAAAGATAAGAATAAGAGAGAAGTGAGGAGATGAGTGAAGAAGAAGGAGAAGTCAAAAATACATTTCCCCAAGAAAGAATGGTGTGGAAAAGTCAAGCCCCTAGTAGTCAAAGAAGAAGAAATAACTCAAACTTGAATATGGAAAATCAAGACAATACATTGAGACTACCCATGTTCCACATAACAAGTAAGGATGATGCAAAAAAATAGTGGTTTACCTGTGAAGCAATATGGTCTATAAAAAGAATTATAGATGAAGCATCCAAAATCATGCAGTTGGAGACCACGTTTAGGGACAAAGCCTTGACATGGTATATGAAGTATAAGGATATTGCACTAGTGGGAGAGGAAAGGTCCTTGGCTGAGATTAAGAAATATCTACTTAGGGAGTTCCAGAAGCCCAATTCATAATCCCAATGCATTTCAAAGATAAAATAAATAAAGAAGAAAGAAGGAGAAACCATCTGGGACTATGACCAATAGTTTAAAATCTCATTGGATAGGATGACACTCCAAATCCAAAACATACAAAACTAAGAATGGTTTATTTCAGGGTTACTCCCCCATATCCGAGTCCCACTTACCCAACAAAAGGCATACAATTAGGTGGAGGTGGTCAGAATCACGATGCACTTGGAAGCTACACCTGGAGGCGTAGAGACATCAATCGGGTTGGTGCAGTTTTAATCACAACTAGCCAACATGACGATGCAACTGCAATATATGGTGAATACTAAATTCATGAGAGAGAAAATATGATGTACCACATGTTGCTTTGAGGGGAAGCATAGAGACGAGTTCCTTGTCTTTCCAAATTATGTGGTGACGGGCACGACAAGTCCATTTCCATTTGGGTAGATGGAATGGTGAAAAATATGTAGATAGTGGGGCCATGTGCCATCCCACTGCCCAAATTTGCATAAGTACCATATAATGATTCACACTCCATTCTACAAATTATGTAAATCCATTGGGCATGATTTCAATAGTTTCTTCTCACTCTCGTTAATGTAAGATAATACATGTGATGCATTTCGGGTACAGGAGGAGAAGAACGACGATGAGCATGTTGGCACAGAAAGAGGTGAATACCAAGAAGGTCCCTGGTGTAGATATGGGGGAAGTCACAACTGAGTATATGGTGGAAGGGTAGGTAGAACCCCCACATGTTTTAATTACGATGATATTGGTCATGTGTCATGATTTTGTACAAAACCGCGCATTCTCTGTGCATATTGTTATAGTCCTAAGAATGTCATTGAAGATTGTATCAACTTACTGAAGAAGTGGGAGGAAAAGAATACCAACTGTAAAATGGTGCATGCCAAGACACACAATAATAAGAAGAAGAATGAGGAGTTTTACGTCTAGGTAGTAACCCGCAGAGGGGTGACAACAGGGGTAGAATTTGAGAATGGTGAAGGCTTAGGTCAAAATTTAGAAGGAAATATAAGGAAGGCACCTCAACCCCCTCCAAAGTTTGATGTTTCTCAGCAGAAGCAAGTTCCACGTGATGCTTAGAGAGCACTGGAAGAATAAATACTATGTGAGGAGCTACACCACACAACTCAGAGTTCACTTCAAGAGGCTCCGATCTAGGAAGAAGTGCAGAGGGTGACACAAAGGTCATTGGAAGAAGCTTGGATCTGCGAAGAGGTACCATGGGTGACACATAGGTCGTTAGAAAATTCTCACAGACATGAAGAATTACAATACACAATGCAAATATCCTTGGAGGAGGCTCATGTGTACAAAGAAATACATTGCGTGAAAAAATATTGATAGAGGAAGCTCATAGATAGACTGATTTGTAACGTGTTGAGCATAAAGCATATGAAGAACAACACCAAGAGGAATTGCAACACACAACACACACAAAAGCCTTGTGCGACTTAGGTCACAGGGATAACACTAAATATCAAGTAAGTGCTTTCTTACACTGTTGCTTGAAATTGCTTAAAGATCTAGAGGCTGCAAGTAAGTTGACCAAGATGTTAGCTAATTGCATGAAAGAACAAGGAGTGGAGGCTACCATATCTTCTCCACTAACAAAAAGGGATGTATTCCAGGTCATCAAGAAAAATAACAATGGCCAATAATTTAAGATGACAATAGAGTTTGGTGTCTACGACATGGATGGATTCATGTTGGATTTGGGATCCGACGTGAATATTTTATTAAAGAAATTTTAGGAGGTGATGGGTAAGCCTAAGTTGGTCTAGTCCCCCATCCAGCTCTGATTGGACAATCAATACAAGATATACCTAATAGGACGTCTAGAGAAATTAGAATTCAACATATAATGAGTGAAAACAAAGGTTGACTTTGAGGTTGTTGAGATTATAGACAAATCTGATCCATATCCTACATTACTGGGTATTGACTGGGGATTTAACAATAATGTGGTGCTAAACTTGAAGAAGAAGTAGATATCCTTTGAAATAGACACCCTACACA
Organism: Picea sitchensis; assembly: GCA_010110895.2. Lineage (NCBI taxonomy): Eukaryota > Viridiplantae > Streptophyta > Pinopsida > Pinales > Pinaceae > Picea > Picea sitchensis. The sequence goes on from SNQJ01S0081404.1 coordinate 30,059, forward strand.
TGATCGTACCATTGGATCCATATGAATATGATAGGTACAATGAACCTATGATTGAGGATTCATGGAGCTCAGTCATTGAAAATATTTATAAGATCACGGGGTGTAGGGAGGATTACATCAACCCCACTACAGATGGAGAAATAAGTTGGAGAAGTGTCAAGTGTTATGACACAAATTCTTAGGATTCTATGGATTAGTTGTAGAACAAGATATACAAGGTGTCAACAAGGTGATACACACATATCTCTACAGAGGAGCATGGGGAAGAATTTGGATCATATTGGTAAGATGGATCAAAGATAGTGGCTAATTGTATTGCATGGATACAACGTGTTGGTATGTGTTATATTGTTTTCAAAACTAGATCTAGTTTCTTCTACATTGCATTGGGCGTGCATGCGAGTTTGAGTGCCCCCCCTCTTTTAGGGGCATTTCCCCCGAGAATTTTCTTTTTTCCTTGGGAAAGATGCCTTCTTTTTTGCCTCATTTTTTGTGTCACCTCGATTTTCATGTCCATTGTTGGGCGGTTTTTCGACACATGGTTTTTATCCGATGGTTTTCTATTTAAAGTTAAGGAATTAGGGTTGTTGACTAATATAGGTCATTGGGTTATGGTTTTGGATATCACTGGCTCCTATATGTATATTGTATCATAAACAATGTATGGTAGGAATGAATATAGAATATATTGCTTTTCCCGGTTTGGATTTCCAAGGGGAAAATCTCTGTGTAATGTGTGTATTTTCCATTGTATCTTTTATATTCTTTTATGAAATATCTATTTGTAGTAAATAATTGTACAAGGTTAAATCTACATTTGGTATCAGAGAAATTATTGTCTTCAGGGTTATGCCTTTGTGGTCATGGGTTTGGCTCGAGACTGTGATAATCCTTGTTACAGTGGGAGATCTACGGTATTGATTCTTCAGGTGAAGAGAAATGACGAGCAATTTGAAAATGGATATCAAGAAGTTTAATGGGAAAAGTGTTGAGCCATGGAAGCTCAATATGGAATATCTGTTGGTGGATAGAGATCAGTGGATCATGGTGGATCTAGGTACTGCACCTACATGAACTTCAACAAATGTCTGGAAAAAGTTGGATCGGTAGGCGAATAGAACAATCTGTCTGTGTCTCTTAGATTCAGTATTACTGAATGTGTCCGAGGAAGCTACAACCAAGGATTTATGGGATAAGTTGGGGAATTTATATCAGTATAAGTCCCTAGTAAATAAACTATTCATGAGAAAGAAGTGATATAACTTAAGGATGAGAGATGGATACTTGGTGGTAGAGAATTTGAACGCCTTCAATACTGTAGTAAGTCAGTTAGTATCTATTGATATTAAAATTTCATATGAAGATACATGTATTAGTTTATTGTTCTCTTTACTAGACTCATGGGATAGTCTGGTTGTGGCCATAGGTAGTAATACAACTACCTTGAAGTTTGATGAAGTGGTCTCATCCTTGTTTTCAGAGGAGATGAGATGAAAGAACATGGAAGGACATAGCACATATGTATTATTTTCAAGAGGATACTCCCAATAAAGAAATAGATATAAGTCCTCAAGTGGGATATCTAAGTCTAAGGGTAGATCTAAATCTCCCAAAATTTTTGTAAATGTATGTTGGAGTTGTGGAAAAGAAGGGCATTGCAAGAAGCAACATATATCCAAAGTTGAGAAAAAGAAGGGATCTGAAGAATCTCCTTCTACAGAAGAAAATACTTCCAAGGAAGAAGGAGGGGATGTGTACTTGGTTCTTCAAGCACACATGCATATCATGAGGCATGGTTGGTGTACTTAGGTGCATCCTTTCATATGAATCCCCACAGGGAGTGGTTTTGTGAATATGAAAGGTATGATGGAGGTAATGATTTCCTCGGTGATGAATCAACAACCAGAATCATAGGACGAGGAGAAGTCAAGTTGAGGCTCATATATGGAAGGATTAGAACACTAACTGGTGTTCTGCACATCCCTGGATTTGCCAGAAATTTGATTTCTGTAATCAAAATGGATGATGTAGGGGTAAAAACAATATTTGAAAAGGAAACTTGTAGGATGGTTCAAGGATAAATGGTGTTGCTGAAGGGATTTGGGTTTGGAACTCTGTATAAGATGCAATGAAGCACTATTAGTGATGGGTGTAATAGTTCCATTGGTCCTGATATAGGAGTTGAATAATTAAGAACTCCTACAATCTCTAGATAAAAGGTTATGTTGTGGCATAAAAGACTAGGGGATATCTGATAGAAGGGTATTCTACTCCTACATGGTAAAGGTATGGTTGAATGTATGTATAAATTCTCTCTGAATTTTGATTTTTGTGAAAATTGTGTATATGGGAAGAAAAATCGGGTAAGAATCCCCTATGGTGCAACGAGGGTAGACGGGATTTTACAACTAGTTCATAGTGATGTGTTTGGACTTGTGTCAGTTCCATAATTGGGAAAATATGAAAACTATGTATCATTTATAGATTACCTCTTGAGGAATACTTGGATATATTTTCTCAGGAAGAAATATGAAGTCTTTGACAAGTTTAAAGAGTTTACGGTTCTTGTTGAGAATCAAACAAAGAAAATAATTAAGGTGTGGAGGAAAAATAATGGTGGAGAGTTCTACGAGAATGAATTTGATTAATTATGTAAAAAGTGTGGTATAGAAAGGTACAAGAATACTCCATATACACCTCATTGGAATGGAGTTGCAGAAAGGATGAACAAGATGATGATGGAAAAATAAAGGTGCATGCTCAATGGTGCGAGTTTAGGGAAATAATTATGGGTAGAGGTAGTGGGTAGTACATATTACCTAGTAAACAGATCACCCTCATTAGCACTGTATGAAAAGACTCCACAAGAGGTATGGACTAGTAAGAAATATTCTCTCACACATCTCAAGGTATTTGGATGTGAGGCCTATGTTCATGTTCCAAAGGAAAACATGTGTAATCTAGATAAGAAGGATTAAAAGTGTATTTTTATTGGGTATACAGATGGTATTAATGGTTATAATCTTTAGAACCCAAAAACTAAGAAGGTTGTATATAACCGAGATGTGGTATTTAGATAAATAAAAGATGTTGTCAAACATGATTCCCTACCAAGTAAGGAATAACCATAGAAAATAGAGTTTGATTTAAAGGATGATGAATCAAACTCTACAGAAGAACATGAATCATAAGAAGAAGATCCTCATACTCCAGTATTGAGGAGATCGGTTCAGGAAAGAAGGAAACCAGAAAGTTATATTCCATCTAATTTTTGTTCAAATTTTTCTTTGTCTATTATTGATGATGATCCTAGAATTGTTAGGGAGGAAGTGTATTCAGAGGATGGAAAATTTTGGAAAAAGGATGTGGATGAAGAAATGGTTTCCTTGGATAAGAATGAGGCTTGGGATCTAGTTAAGTTACCGACTGGAAGAAATCCCATTGGAAGCAAATGGTATTTAAAAACAAGCTGAATGCAGAAGGAAAAGTGGAGAAATACAAAGCTCGGTTAGTAGCAAAGGGTTATTCCCATGTTGAGGGAATTGATTTTGGTGATATTTTTTCTCCTGTTTCCAAGTTAATTTCTATCAAATTTTTTTTATCTGTTGTTGTTGCGTTTGACATTGAAGTAGAACATATGGATATGAATGATCAGGGGATCAAATTTTTCTCAAAAATTCAAAGTGCTCGGAATCGCTTCAAATTGAACCAGAACGTAGGCCTCATCGTTGCAAACCCAACGCAGCTCATTTTGTCTCAAACGGACATCGGGAGCAAGAGATATCACGATCTATTCGAATAGTCAAACAGGCAAAAAAAAAGGGGACGCTGACTGTACAGTCCATACAGGCTGACGTGGCAGAGTCCATACGCTGACATGGCAGAGGTGATGTGGCAGTTTTGGATTGGTAGATGTGGTTGAATCGGAATGCGACATGTGGCATTTATTGTACCAATGGTGTGGTGCCACGTGGCCCAGTCATGGGCTGCCACGTGGCACCGTTGTATTGGTTATTGGTCCAAAATTTATGGACTTCGTGGGGTTCGAACCGTGAACCTCCTCCCACCATGTAAAGCCTTAACAAAGTCCGCCCAACCATCATANNNTAAGTTCGTATTGTTTTAAATTTGGCGCGGGGGTCGGGCCAGGGCTTAGCCCCGACCCGTGGTTGTATTGTGTTACCATATGACCATTTATGTGAATGCGCATGAATGTATAATGGAGCCCGCGGTCATATCACTCATAGCATACTACCGTGTCATATGACTCTAGTACAACAGGCGCATGCGCGTTTTGGGTTGTGGCTTGAACGGTTGAACGACCCGCCACTTGTCTTATTGCTATTTGCCTATGGAACGGTTATCCATTTCACATTTGCGTGAGGTCATATCGTGGACCCATATGCTCGAGAGCCAGGCAGTTAGGGGCTGGTGCGCCCATAACTGTCCTACAGTTCGCACCATTGGTGTGGTTGTGTTCGGTGCCGAGTTTTTATGCTTTAAATAGCGTGTGTGCTAGGTTGCATGAACAAGGGTGCATTTTGTAGAGGCAGAGACAACAAGCTTGAAGGGGAGACTTCAAAGAAGCCTAACTTCTTCATTTTTTGGCCAAACGAGGTGCTGAAAAAGCCCAACTAGGGGTTTTTGGATGCTCTGAAGCCATTGGAGTAGTTTGTTGGTCCATTTGAGCATTGTAAAGCACGTTTTTGAGCACTTTGAGAGATTAATAATAATGATCCATTGGAAGCTGGACCAGGAGATGTAGCCCAAGAGAGGGGTGAACTCCTTTATCATTTGTTGTGTTTATGTGATTATGTTCATTGATTATGATGCTGTTTATTTGTGTCTTAAATGAGTAAATCCTATTAATGATGTGTTGCAAAGTTGATCAATTTGCTTTTAACACATAAACTTTACTTGCAAATATTTTCAAGATTTCAAGTCTTCTTCATTTTTAGATCAAGTTGGTATCAGAGCACTGGTTTTTGAGGACTTGATTGTTTGCAAGTGTTTTGTTTTTTGATGTTCACAAGGTTGAAACTCACAAGAGGAGAAGGTCAACTTGTGGAGCCAAGTTCTCATCCTTCAAGGAGGAAGCATATACAATCAACGCAAGTTTCAAGGAGGCATTCACCAAGTATGGCTCATGAAGAAATTCATGAACGTGTTCCTACAGCAGATGAAGATCTCAGAAAGGCTGTCATGGAAATGAGAGAGATGATGAAGATCTTGATGGAAAGAAATGCATTGTTGCAAGGTGAAGGCTCCAACCCTTCAAAGCATAAGGGAGACAGTGGTTACAAAAATCCAAATGGAAATGGAGGGAATGGTGCTTCTCCACCACCCTCTCCTCCATCTTCTTCTTCTTCTTCTTCTTCTTCTACCAATT
>SNQJ01S0081404.1:35457-52372 GCA_010110895.2 Picea sitchensis
TGATTTTTCCCCAGAATATCTTACAGAACTGCATGAAGACACCATCCTTGACAAGAGAATGTGAACTTCAAAACGAGGAAATGTGGAGTATCTTCGAGTTGGTCTTAAAGGTACCAATCCAAGCAAAGACAAGTGGATTGAGGTTGTAAGGGTGAGGGAAATATACCCTCATCTTCACATAGACTGAAAATAGTCTTTTGGAGGTCCAAAATCTTGCCAATGGGGAGGTGTGATCAGGGGATCAAATTTTGCTAAAAAATTCAAAGTTCTCAGAATCGCTTCAAATTGAACGAGAGTGTAGGCCTCATCGTTGCGAACCCAACACAACTTGTTTCGTCTCAAACGGACATCGGGAGCGAGGGATATCGCGATCTGTTCGAATCGTCAAACAGACCAAAAAAAAGGGGACGCTGACTATACAGTCCGTACAGGCTGACGTGGTAGAGTCCGTATGCTGATGTGGCAGAGGTGATGTGGCAGTTTTGGATTGGCAGATGTTGTCGAATCAGAATGTGACATGTGGCATTTATTGTACCAATGGTGTGGTGCAACGTGGCCCAGTCATGGGCTACCACGTGGCACCGTTGTATTGGTTATTGGTTCAAAATTTATGGACTTCATGGGGATCGAACCATGAACCTCCTCCCACCATGTAAAGCCTTAACAAAGTCCACCCAACCATCATACCACCATTTGTTCCTTGTTATATGAGTGGGAAAAAATACATTTAAGTTTGTATTGTTTTAAATTTGGCGCGGGGGTCGGGCCGGGGCTTAGCCCCGACCTGTGGTTGTATTGTGTTACCATATGAACATTTATGTGAATGTGTGCAAATGTATAACGGAGCCCACAGTCATATCACTCATAGAATACGACCATGTCATATGACTCTAGTACAACAGGCGCGCGCGCGTATTGGGTTGTGGTTTGAACGGTTGAACGACCCACCACTTGTCTTATTGCTATTTTCCTATGGAACAGTTAGCCCTTTCTCATTTGCACGAGGTCATATCGTGGACCCATATGCCTGAGAGCTAGGCGGTTAGGGCCTGGCACACCCATAACCGTCCTATAGTTCGCACCATTGGCGCGGTTGCGTTCGGTGCTAGGTTTTTACGCTTTAAATAACGTGTGTGCAAGGTTGCATGAACAAGGGTGCATTTTGTAGATGCAGAGACAACAATCTTGAAGGGGAGACTTCAAAGAAGCCTAAATTCTTCGTTTTTTGGCCAAACGAGGTGCCAAAAAATCTCAGCTAGGGATTTTTGGACGCTCTGAAGCCATTGGAGTAGTCTGTTGGTCCATTTGAGCATTGTAAAGCACATTTTTGAGTACTTTGAGCAATTAATAATAATGATCCATTGGAAGATAGACCAGGAGATGTAGCCCAAGAGAGGGGTGAACTCCTTTATCATTTGCTGTGTTTATGTGCTTATGTTCATTGATTATGCTGTTGTTTATTTGTGTCTTAAATGAGTAAATCATATTAATGATGTGTTGCAAAGTTGATCCATTTTCTTTTAACACATAAACTTTACTTGCAAATATTTTCAAGATTTCAAGTCTTCTTCATTTTTAGATCAATGAAGACATCATTCCTACATGGGGATATGGAATAAATCCCATTGGCAACAAATGGTATTTAAAAAAAAGTTGAATGAAGAAGGAAAAGTGGAGAAATACAAAGCTCGGTTAGTAGAAAAGGGTTTTTCTGAGGTTGAGGGAATTGATTTTGGTGATATTGTTTCTCCGGTTTCCAAGTTAATTTCTATTATTTGTTTCTGCTGTGTTTGAATTTGAAGTAGAACAGATGGATATGAAGACTTCATTCCTACACGGGGATATGGAAGAAGATATATATATTAAGAAACCAAAAGGTTTTGTTGTGAAGGGAAAGAAGGAGCTGGTATGCAAGTTGAAAAATTCCTTGTATGGTTTAAAACAATCACCAAGGATGTTGTATCAAAAATTTGATACTCATATACTGGGACTTGGATTCACAAGAAGCAAAGAGGATCATTGTGTGTATTTTAAACTAATTGGTGATCATTTGATTTATTTGGTCTTGTATGTGGATGACATGTTGCTGATAGGAAAAAACAAGGATATTATCGAGGATGTGAAAATGAAGTGGTCCTCTAAATTTGACATGAAGGATCTCGGTGTTGAAAATTTCAGTTTGGGCATGGAAATTAAAAATATTGAAAAAAGGAAAATATGGTTAAATCAGAGAAAATACGTGGAGACAATATTGTATAGGTTTAATATGAAGGATTGTAAATGGGTCAGGGTCCCTATTCCTATAGGTGTAAAGTTATCTGTGGATCAGTGTCCCAAGATAGAATAAGAGGAGGAGGACATGTCTCATGTTCCTTATGCAAGTGTGGTTGGCAGTTTGATGTATGAAATGGTCTATACTAGACCTGACATTGCACTTGCAGTGGGATTTTTGAGCAGGTATATGTCAAAACTAGGGAAGTAGCATTGGACAAAAATAAAGAGGGTTTTTAGGTATTTGTGTGGAAATTCTACCTCTAGATTGTGCTACCAAGGAAGACTAGGATTGGACAAAGTGTTGGACATACATGGCTTTGTGGATGTAGACTGGGCTAGAGATCTAGATCGTAGGAGATCTACAAGCGGGTATGTGTTTAACCTATTTGAAGGATCACTCAATTTCATGAGAAAAAGGCAGTCTGTCGTTGCACTTTCAACTACAAAAGTTGAATACATGGTGGCCACTCATGAAAGCAAGGAATAAATATGGTTACAAATATTGTGTTCAGGTATTGGGTTGGTACAACAAGTTGTAAGGATAGATTGTGACAGTCAAAGTGCAATTTTTTTGGTGAAGAACCTGACTTATCATTCAAAGAAAAAACATATTGATGTTCAATATCACTTTGTGAGAGACATGGTTGAATAAAAAAAAGTGTTTATGAAGGTGGAAACTTTAATGAATGTTGCAAATTTATTAAAAAAATCTGTGAGAACTAAGAATTTCTCTTGGTGTAGAGGATCTATGGGAGTGCTACCCTAGATTTTTGACCATGTAACCCTATAACCCCTTGTATGCAAAGAAAACAATAAGTGGGAAAATGTTGGGTATGTGTTATATTCTTTGCACGACTAGATCTAGTGTTTGCTATGTTGCGCTGGGTGCACATGGGGGTTTGAGGGGGGCATGCTAGGCCCCCCTCTTTGGGGTTTTGGCGTAGCGCCCCCAAGAAACTTTTTCCTCAAGAAATGTGTCACCTTTTTTTCCTCATTTTTCATGTTGCATCAATTTTCATGTCTATTGTTGGGTGGTTTTTCGACACATGTTTTTTTTCTGATTGTTTTCTATTTCTAGTTAAGGAATTAGGGTTTTTGACTAATCTAGGTCATTAGGTTAGGGTTTTGGATGCCGATGGATCCTATATGTATATTTTATTATAAACAATGTATGATGTGAATGAATATAGAATATGTTGTTTTACTGGTTTGAGTTTCCAGGGGTAAAATATCTGTGTAATGTGTGTATTTTCCATTGTATCTTTTCTGTTCTTTTACTGAAAATATGTTTGCAGTAAATAATTGTACAAGGTTAAAATATACACAATGTATTCTGAAGCATTAGAAGACTCACACTCTTGATAAAGTACTCCTCGAAATTCCTACGCACTGGTGGGATGCACATCGAGAGTCATATCATGAATTGGAACTTGTCAAAACATCCATGTGTGAAAGGTTTCGACCCGATGTAGAAATTCATCAATACACATGTCCTTGCGAAAAACATTGGATAAATAAGTAGAGGTACAATGCGCATGGTCACTGTTATCCCCTATCCTAGGGAAAACTAAGGATATTATGTCTCGAGGCCCACAGGTCCTAGAAATGGAGTACCGAGAGCCATATTGACTTGCAATTGGCCCTGGAGGGCCCATCCTTTCTTCAATGCCTCCTGTTGGTGCAATTTATCATCGTTAAATAAATCTCCAAGCATTTAATTATCAATTCGAGGTTCGTACGCTTAAAAAGCATGTGCACTGTATGTGCAGAATTGAAGTGTAATTAGGTTAATCTAACCCACCCTTACTAATTACTAATTACTAATCTAATTCCCCCCTTAAGCTAAATTGTTGAAATCAAATTAATCTAGGATAGTATTGAATGTAAATTGCATGAAATGATCTAACTAGGAAAGCAAGAAATTGCATAAGGAAAGACAACATGTGAAGAGAAACAAGACAACATAACACATGTGAGCTCAAATCAACAACAAATCAATCTTGAATTATAATGATAAAATCAACTCTATGAAAAAATGATTAAAGCATGAAACAAAGTCTATGAAACAAAGCTAAGATCCCCTTTCACTTCTTAATCAAAAGATAATAAAATTCTAATAATCTCCTTCCTAACTTCCGACCTCCCTAAATGGAGAGAGGGCACTCTCTTTTATACATGAGAGTTTTGAAAATAAGATAAGGATCTCATAATTGTAGATCCACTATTCTCTCAACCTATTTCCCATTATTACAAAATATAATCCCTTTAAATCCTCACAGATATCTCTCATATATTTTGGATAAGATATGTTATCCAAATCTCCATGATCTTCTCGTTTGGAATAGGTTTGAATAATTATATCCTTGAAATGGTGGAGGAGATATAAGTAAATTCTTTTGAATTAATCCTTCACATATTCCTACACATTACAAAGCTCACATATATTTGAGACATTAGTGAAAAACATGTTAATTTCTAATATTTAATCACAAATTCACTTATAATACTAAAATGAATAAAATGGAAAATAATAAGGTGAAACCCAAATATAATTATGTAAATGGTGTGATAAAAGTTTTATTAGGACCATGAAATGTAAGGAATGGTGACGAGAAAAGAGGATATGAATGTGACATTTCTAAGTCCTAACATCCCCCCCACCTGAACTTGTTGCATGTCCTCATGCAACTGTGCATGGATTTTCTTAGGAACTTTTGGCATTCAGACTTTGGCTTTGATTGATGATGTCTTTTTAATAAGGAATATTTCCAGGATCTGAAATACATAAGTAGCAGCATGTAAAATACATGTGTAACAACATGTAATACATGTGTAACAACATGTAATACATGTGTAACAACATGTGAAATATGTGTAACAACATGTGAAGTTTTATTATGGTTGGTTCTTGTGTGACAACCATGAATACAAAGAATGTTGGTTCTTGTGTTAAGAAAATTCATTTCACTTATTTGTTTTCTTGCTGCAATAATTTAGTCATATACTCACTAGAAATAATAATAAGATGTCAATGTGCATAAGAAAGCATCATTGTGTATAAGAAAGACTTTTCTTTATCTTTATGAATCATGCCAATATGTATATCAATTGAAATGAAACAAAGTGTCGTTGGAAAAGAAATGTTAGTGAATCATAAATGGAATGATGAGATGGTAAAATGGAATAATGGTAATGAATATGTGGTGAAATAGTTACCCCCCTCAACTGAAGTGGTTGCATATCCTTATGCAACTTGGCATAGGTTATGAAATTGAAAAAGGAAGTAGAGCATGGTGAGGGAATTTTCCAAAGTTATTCATTACTAGAAAATAAGGAATTACATGATTAAAGATTAGAAAATAACATACCTCCACTTAGCCAAGAATGATGATGAACAATGCAAGAGGAATATGGCTGATGCTGATGCTGGAGCATGGAAGATGTGACTGTTGTAGTATCATGAAAATGGAACTGCTAATGTTGCTATTGCTGTAACTGGATCATGGGAAGTGAAGGAATCTGAACTGCTCCTGTTGAATCATGAAAAATGTGGAAGGAAGAGAATGTGGAGTTGTGGTACTCTCATAGATTTGAAATCAAACTATTGTAATTGCTGAGGGGATCATGAAAAAGTGTATAGTCTTCACCTGCTACAAATTGATGGTACAATTCTAGTCATGTGAATACATGTGTCGATGTCGAGCATGAAGAGAAATCATTGGATTACTGACCATTGATGAATATCATTAACTAATGCGAGACAAACTCACCAGTGATGTCAATGAGTGCCAAGGTACCTGAGTACATCTTGCGAAGTGTGAATAGATGAGTTGATGTCGAGCCACTTGAAAAATATGACGATCATGGGACATTGATGTATTCCCATGATTGTCGGTAAGAGAACTTGCCATTAAGGCATGCAAGCCTCAAGGTACTCAAAAGGAAGTCTAGTCTATATCCCAGATAATGTGTCGAGGTCAATGGGGCAAGACTATTGAAAGGTGGGCCTTAAGGAATCCTACATCATTCAACGCAAGTTTATAAAAATATTGGTAGGACTATAGATGTAAAGATCTCCGTAGCAATAAGGTTTATGGCAAGGAAATTAAGGCAATGTGATCATGGAAAGGGAACTTGACTAGTTTTATTGACAAGGAAAAAGAACTGAAAAATAAGGAAATGATGTATGAGACTCAGAAAGATAGGGATGTGAAAAGTCATGATGGATAAGGCAATGGGAGATGGCTTCACACAGGGATGACCAATGTGTGTTTGAAGGAAAAATGGGGGTAAACATTCATGACACAAATAGGTTTATGGGAGGTTTCTATGTAACAACAAACATCATGATGTTTGTGATGGGTAATAGCTCCTTCAAGTTGTGAACAAACATGTTTTTACTTCAGTAAAATATTGTGATTCTCTAAAATCATTCCGGCATGGAATATGAGCATATTGTTCCTACAATCAATCTTAGTACTAATCTTGCAATCAAACTTGTGAGAACAATGTAAAATATAAAATGAAAGATTAAGTATAAATGCGAACAAATTAAGATAGAAAATAAATGCAATTATACCTTGTTGTCCACACTTGTTGGTTTCTTCATTAATTTCCGCCAAAATGAATTAAAAGAAAAACAAAGGAACGTTAAACGTAAAAACATGTAATGAAATTGTTTTCAGGAATGAATTAAAATGTCCATTTGCAATTTTTATAGTTTTATAATTTTTATGTCGTTTGTTTGTTTTAATTGTTTTTCTTTGTTTGTTTTTATTGTTTTTGTTTTATAATAAAACAAAACAAACACACACACACACACACACACACATATATAATTTTTGTATTTTATTTATTTATTTAATTTTCTTAGAAAAAAAAAATAAACAAATAAATAATTTTTGTTATTATTTAAAAACAAACAAAGAAATAGTTTTTTTAAATGTATTTATTCCTAACAAAAATAAACTAGAAAATTAAGAAAAATAAACTAGAAATTTTTTGTTTTGTTTTCCAATTTTTTATTGTTTTTATTTTGTTGTTGCTTTTAATTTTATTATTATTGTTGTTGTTTTTTTATTTTTTTACAAAATAAAACAAAGAATCTACACATCGACCCTTCTCATTTACATAAAACATAATCTATATCCTACACAACTTCATAGTCCAGTGCAAAATAATGCTCTCTGTGAACAAGCTCCAAATCATGTGTCGAATAATATCTAGAATCAACAACTTGTTGAATATTCTAATAAGCTCACATGAAGTTGGGCCTGTCAAATCTCACTGTAAATAACTTACCCCTGATGTGACATCATCATCCTTGAATATTGCTTTCTTAGCACTGCAGATTGGATGTGATGGTTGTGACGTTCGTGCAAAGACAATACTGCAGAAATCATGTTTCATCAAGTTCTCAACATTTCTTCTACCAATGAGAATATAACTTTGCTTTTCCAAAATTGCCTCCTTGTAAGAGGTTCGACCACTTTTATTACAAAAGATCCTTCCTTCACCCATCCTGCACTGAAACCGTATCAGTTTACCTGAAAATATTGATTATAAAAATCAAGGCAATGAGGAAGAGGAGATAATGAAATTCGTTAGTGAATCAAACATGCTCTGATTGTATTATTGCACGGGTCATTAGTTCTTGCCTTCACAATGTAAAAATGATGTACTTGGAAAATAATAGTTTAAAAAGGATCCCTGCACTTGTACAAATTTTTTAACCATACCTTGGCAGAGTGTTTCATCATAGTCGAGCAAAGTTGAGGAGCCATTGTACAGAGAAGAACAATTGCTAGGACCACACACTTTATTCCAGGAAATTTCTCCATCAACTGTGTGAAAACATGGTATTGAACTATCAGCCATCTCCAAAAAGATCCAGGCCTCCATTAGAAAACTGACCATTCCGAAATTTGACTCAGTCATGGTCCGAAAAATTAAAACTGCTCTCAAACCAAGCATAATTTTTAAAAGATGCTCGAGATTTAACTAAATGAGACCCTTCTGCACAAAACCCATGTGTCTTATTCTTAAAATTTGTCCCTGTTTTCTCATAAATTTTAGTCGAAGTTGACTGTCTACAAATGCACGTTAATTGACGAAAAATTTCAGAGCAAATTATTATCCATCCAGAACACAATGAAAAGAGAGATAATAAACAATTATTGGACTGGATTGCCCAATACATGGAATTCAAGGTCCAGATAGGTTTAATTAGAAATTTATGTTTGTGATTGTGATGTCAATTGATAGATTTAATTCTGTCATCCACCAATGGCTAAAAACTTATGACTATGAATCCCAGATTGAGTGCATGGATATCTGGAATTCAATTAAACCTTGGACTAGATCTCGAAAAGGAAGGGAGTCACGGATATTTTTGTTAAAATGGGATCCAAGATCCATCTAAGAAGTTATTGTCAAATGAAGTTGCACATAGAGCCAGATCACCATATTTCATTAAATACAATGATTCAATATTGGTTGTACGAGATATTTTATTGACTTAAAACCAATTGAATCTTCCTCCCATGATCAATCCATATTGCAGGCATCTCGATTAATTATAGTGTCGTGACAACAAAAATGGTTATTGAGATTTGTTTTGTTGTTGAGTTTTTTATTTTTAATTATCGCCAAGATTTTGGAAATGATAAGGGAAGATCTACAAAGTGAAGAAAACAAATTTTGATTTTGTTTTTCAGTAATTAATCTCATATCCAGGTTCTAATTGCATATTTCGATCAAGGTAGAAAGATGGAGACAAAACATGGCGATCAAGATGAACCTACAATTTCATATTTTATTATTTTTGTAGGTTCAATTTGCAGGGTTCAATCCAAATCAAAAGGTGAAGGCTAGTCTAGGCAACTGAGAGAATTACATTTGTGGGTTGACGTGAGCAGGTGCAAGTTTTGGATGGAGGCAAGATATGGAATCCATATACTCACAACAGACTAATAATTTAAAAATGAGAAGAGCACGAGCATGCCATCGTTTAACCACTGTTGTAGCAAAAACATCACTATCTCGGCATGGAAAAATGTCACTGTATTAGCATGGGAAAATGTCACTGTATCAACATGTAAAATTTCATTGTAACATCATGTAAAGATTTTCTGTAACAACATGTAAAATTTTGTTTTTTTATTCATCTAATTTTTATACTTGCAGGTCCAGGATGAACACACAATTTTTTATTTTATATTTTTAAATTGGTTTCTAATAAAAATTAAACTTGAAAAAGTGTAAAACATTTTTTTTTTTTTAGCAAATGGATTAAATGCATTAAAAATTGGAGACGAAAAATAAATTAGGAAAATTAATTTTATCATCCACAATCAAAAGTATTCCTGAAAATTATTGGAGGCATCCTACTTTCTGATCCTCGTGATCGCTCGAAGCACGGAGGAGAGAACACTTATTCTAAAACAAAAACAAAACTGAAAATAAAATCCTACCTACTCTATACTAATTAGAAATTAGAATTTAATTACGTGTAATTAAATTTTTAGTGGAGTCATTCACGTAATAGTAATAAAAATATATTCATGTGCAATTTTCCAAATGAAAGATAGAAATTTTCAAAAATAAACGAATTTTGTTGTCGTAATGACAAACTAACTAAATAATTTTTTTTTTTTTTTTTATCTAAATGAGTACTCACCTGGAACCATTGCTCGATATAGCTTTCGTAGGCACGATTTCCCTCACTCAGATCTTGCTGTAACTCATCTTCATAATCCTTAATCTCCTGTTCAAATGTTTTTCCATCACCAGATGCATAGGAGTCTTCAGATGTTAAATATTCATTTGTTCCTGGAGGAGTAATTTAATATTTAATTCCTGTTAAGATCTCCTCTTCCAGAGAAGAGGAGATCCTGACTTTCACGAGGACCCGAGTGAGTATTTCAAAGATGAAGCTCATTGTCTGGAAGAGGAGATCCCGACTTTCACGAGGACCTAAGTGAGTATTTCAAAGATGAAACTCATTGTTAAACCATGTTGAAAAATGGATTCTTACATCACCCAAAAATTGAAAACAAATTGCATAAAAATCACACTCTGCAAAAAAAAAAATAAAAAAAATTAAACACTCATGTTGAAAACAAATACTCTTCACAGTTGGGAAAATCAAGCACACTTGCTGAAATTGAAATCACACTTGCGGAAATTGAAATTCACACTTACGTAAATTGAAATTCACACTCTAGGGTTGGCAGGGAGAACATGAGGAGTCTTCACTCAAGTAGCTGCTATGACCCCTTACCAACGCATGTAAATCATACTTGCAGTAAATTGAAACACACCCTAGTGTATGCTTGTAGAAAAATAAAACTAAAGTTAAATCCATTGCGCTTTCCCCGACAACGATGCCAAAATGTTGGTGCATTTTATTGTTGTTAAATAAATCTCCAAGCATTTAATTATCAATCCAAGGTTCGTACACTTACAAAGAACGTGCATTGTATGTGCAGAATTGAAGTGGAATTAAGTTAATCTAACCCCCCCTTACTAATTACTAATTACTAATCTAATTCCCCCCTTGAGCTAAATTGATGAAATCAAACTAATCTAGGATAGTATTGAATGTAAATTGCATGAAATGATCTAACTAGGAAAGCAGGAAACTACATAAGGGAAGACAACATGTGAAGAGAAACAAGACAACATAACAGATGTGAGATCACATAAAAAATAAATCAATCTTGCATTATAATGATAAAATCAACTCTATGAAAAAATGATGAAAGCATGAAACAAAGTCTATGAAACAAATCTAAGATCCCTTTTCATTTCTTAATCAAAAGATAATAAAATTCTAATAATCTCCTTTCTAACTTCCAACCTCCTTAAATGGAGGGCACTCTCTTTTATACATGAGAGTTTTGAAAATAAGATAAGGATCTCATAATTGTAGATCCACTATTCTCTCAACCTATTTCCCATTATTACAAAATATAATCCCTTTAAATCCTCACACATATCTCTCATATATTTTGGATAAGATATGTTATCCAAATCTCCATGATCTTCTCCTTTAGAATAGGTTTGAATAATTATCTCCTTGAAATGGTGGAGGGGATATACGTGAATTATTTTGAATTAATCCTTCACATATTCCTACACATTACAAATCTCACATATATTTGAGACATTAGTGAAAAACATGTTAATTTCTAATATTTAATCACAAATTCACTTATAATACTAAAATGAATAAAATGGAAAATAATAAGGTGAAACCCAAATATAATTATGGAAATGGTGTGATAAAAGGTTTATTAGGACCATGAAATGTAAGGAATGGTGAAGGGAACAAAGGATATAAATGTGACATTTATGAGTCCTAACACCTCCCATCTATCAACAACAACAACATCCATCCCATCGGCTTGTTTTTGATGTAGAAGTGGGTCTTGCTCCATGATTTAATGAGTTCGGGTATCATGGTATGTGTCACTTTGATTCTCAAAACATTTTAATATGTGCATTTAATTCTCTTTTTCTTCATGAAGTTTGCTTGGAAATTATGCCTTTTAACTTGCCCATACCTGGGGGGGATGACAAAGTTCCCTAGAAAGTTGGTTCCCTTAGGGATGAGTTTCCACTAGGTGGGTCTATGAAAGTTCATCGTCCATTCCTTACATACTTATTACTTTTCATCATTTTCCCTCGCATCTATCCCCTACATTAGTTCGGGCATTGGTTTTTCCAAGATAGTAAGGATTGTACCTTGCCTTGTGGGAAGAAGGGGCTAAAGGCCCAAAGGGTAAAAGTAGCTAGAAAAAGTTAAAATCCAAAGATAAAACTCTGAGATGCTTCACCCAAGTATCCCCGAGAAAGAACTAAAAGGCTTCTCAACAAGAAAAAGGGGGGGGGAGCCATAAAATAAAATAAAACTCAAGACCTAATTGGTGGATAGGGGGTATCATCATGAGCCATCATATTAGGTCCATGGGCATGTAGTGGTATGAAACTACTATTCATCTGGTCACCATGCCAGGGTAGTGGCTCTTGGTGGAATAGCCAAAAGAAAGGGGGTCTCATCATGAGCCAATCTTCTCATCTCCAGGAAATGCTTGTGGGTGATGCTGTCACCACTGGTCACCATGCCAGGGCAGTGTCCTCCAACTATTCTATTGAAAGAAAAATTAATAAGTCAAAGATTAAAATGACATTGGATGGGCTAGGAAAAAATTGCATCCATGACAAGGTGCAAATCACCCTCTACATAGGCACCCACAGGTAAGACTTACATTTCCCTGTTATCACTACACCCATTGCCCAAACATCCCCTACACCATCTCATGCATTTACATGACCTATATTGGTATTCACATAGAAACATTCCACACCTAAGGATAATTATCCCAATAGGACATCCTGAGACCCTCTCCAAACCTAGCTTATTAAATAGCATAACGTCTTTAATCATTTCTCTGCAAAAAGGGGGTTTGATGTACATGTTTGGGTAACTTGATTATTATATGTGATTGACATTGCTATGATCCCTGTGACTTATGAGCCAATTGAGGGTGTAATTTTTATTGTTGCAGGACCATTCTTGATGGACATGTACATATGGGGAGATGATTAGCTCGGACCTCCATACGACTAAAATCCCACCATATGGATGTTGAGACCCCAACCAGGGGCAGAGGGATACTAGAGGCTTGCACCAGAGGAAAGGGTGGATTTTCCGCCAGAGGCACTTTGGAAATCCTAAACCCAGGGGTGTATTTCCCTCCCACCATGACATTGGCCCTTGAAGCCCCCTGACGTCATCATTCTGAGCCTTGACATCATCTAGTTGGGATTTTAGGCATGAGGATGGCTTGGTTGACACGTGTGGTATTTTATAAGGGGTTTTGATCCACACTGTTTCACTTTGGAGGCCTAGCGTTCCAAGAGGGAGCCCAACATCACCCAAGGAGGGGTATGATGTCACTCTAAAAAGATAAAATTAGGGTTTTTATTGTCAATTTTATGTAAAACAAGATTTTTGATGTAAACTAGTTCATTTACAAGATTATGATATACTAGACCCCTACCTTAGTAGCACTCTAGTACTATTGCTTCATTAAAATTTCATAGTTTTATTTTAATCTTGACCTAAAGAAGAAGGAAAATCACTAGGGCCTAGGGTTACCTACTTCCTAGCAATTTTTCCTTCTAGGGTTTTGGATGATTGAGGCCTTAGGTTACTAAAACTTCAATCATCATCCCTCTTCCTTTAGATCACCTATTATCATTTGTTTCCCTCTAAGAATTTTCGTTGCAATAGTGACTCCATTTACCCTAAAAGGCACTAGTTCATACCTTACAAGTGATTGATTGACAAAAAAAACTTTTAAACCATCTACTTTAAGATATTTACTAACCATTTCTAACATTAAATTGGACTAACCTACTAACTATCTTTCTTCTTTTTCAAAATATTGCTACAACCATCTATAACAACAACAAACTCATCTTAACAGCAAGTTTTAAAGCTGATTTTACATTACCTTCATTGCTTCTGACAAATATTAGCATTTTGCCAAGTTTATGTTATCATTTTTGGTCATTATTGAAGCTTTATTGAGGTATAATTGTGAAGAAATTATTATATATACATTGTTGTTATAAATACTTCTATTTCTTCAACTTTTACATCAACTTGTGCTTTTTTTTATCAAAGTCTATGGTTTTATGAAGCACTAACATCATATGGTACTTGAAAATAGTATTTTTCTTGTTGTCTTGTTCTGGTAAGATACACTTAAATATTGCTTTGTTTCATATTATTGAAACCTTTGGGACTTTTTGATCAGAGTGACTTGTGAGAGGGGTGGGACTTTCTTGATACTTTTACCTTAGCCTTCTCAAACCCCCAGGTCAGTGGGGATGTCTCCCCTGGGGTACTACTCCTAAAGAGAAAGAGGTTTCTTGTCTAGGTGACAGTGATAGGAAAACCTCCTATTACGCTAATTTATTGTTCACTTTCCTTTGGCTTTTGGGATAGTACAAATTTTGCGATAACATTTTGGCGCTGTTGTCGGGGAATATTGAGTCAATTCTTCTCAAAGATGACACTTTTTGGTAAGCCTTTCCTCAAAATTCTTTATTTCACAAAGCTTACCTAGAGACTCCACTGATGGTGATCCCCTCATCCCTTTGATAGTTTCAAGAAAATTATCTGGTGACTCCACAAACCTCAGGGATGTATACCAACCCTCCCAAGTCATTTAGAAGAAAACCTCCCTGAAACTCTCCTGTAGTAAAACCATTATTTGGAGTAAATATTCCTTTGAAAACAATGTCTAGCGCATGAACTCAGACTTTTAATCCAAACCAAGATAATATAAAAAATAAATGGTCATCCAAGATCTTCAAACTATTAGACATGACAAGCATACCAGGATACCCTAGGAAAATGCCCCCTAAGTATGAGAAATGATTGCCTAAATTCACTAGTAATGGTGTAGTTGGTGTCGAGGATCATATGAGTAATTTCTGGCCCTTCTTTTAGCTTCATCCCATTAGTGATGATGCTAAGGATATAGCTATGAAATTGTTCTCTGCTACCTTCCATGATGGTGCTAGACATTGGTACAATGGTCTCCTTGATGCTAGTATTAAAACCATGGATAGATTGGAGGAAATATTCCTCAAACAATGGAGTGTCAAGGAAGACCACAACATGTTGTTGATAAGGCCGAATAACCTCAAAAACCAATAGAATTAAACCGTTAGAGAATTCCATGATAAATTTGAAAATTTGATGCAAAAGATCCCAATGAGACATCATCGTTCTGATAGTTTCCTTCTCTTTATTTATACCAAAGCCTTTATAGGACAACTGGGATATCTCCTCATAAATTAAGCCCCTAAAACAATCCAAGAATCCCAAGAGGTATCTACAAGGATTGAATACAACCTATCATCATCTAGAGTCGAGCCTTTCTCTGCCCCAAGAGTCAGAATGGATGCTAAACCTAAGATAGTCCACAATGTTGAACCTACCTCAAATATTAGCACTATCTTGGAAAAGATACAAATCACTGTAGATGGCATCCTAAAAACCCAAGAACTAATGATGAAGAATATTGTCAATCTAGAAAGAACTAAAAAAAAATCTCCTAGGGTTCCTTACAAAGGGAAATTTCAGTGGTTCCTAATAATTTAGCCCCCACATACATAGTAGATGAAAACCCTTGGTGCTTACAGTGCATAGACTCACATTGGGAGCATGAGTGTCCTCTCAACTATGGTGAACATGACCAAGTGAACATTGTTAATCATACCATTGAAGATCCTCAATATTGCCTTAATGTAACACTTGAAGAACATCAAGAAGGAATAAAGGAAGCATCCATGAAGGATAGGATGGAGGTAATAAATAACCTTGACCAAGAGTCAAGAGGAAAGTTGAAGAAGCAAGAGTTCCAAGTATACACTAGGTAAAAAAGAATGAACCAACCTCTCTCTACTGCGCCTATAATTTCACAAACAAGGCCTCCACCTATGAACATACTTCTTCCTAAAAATCCTCCCAAAAACGATAAAGTGGATTTGAACTTTCATTTGAAGATGCATTGGAAAAAATGCACGTGACCATTCCATTAAGGGAAGTCATCAAAGTCCCATTTGTAAAACAAAGGTTCGTTTTTTTTTTTTCAAAAGTTTAGATGAGCCAATGGACCCTCTATCATGTTACAAACATATCACTTTAGGGTTTAGTATTATGGACATACGCCTTTCTTCATGACCTTGTTGATTAATAACAAATTTCTTAACAATTGTGTGTTTGATTCATGGGTAGGTGCTAACATGATGTCTTTCAAGGTCATGGAAAGATTAGGCCTAAAGGCCACACGACCTTACATGAATGTGTGAGGCTTTGAATCCAAGGCCATACCCACTCATGGGGTAGTTGATAATGTTGAAGTATGCCTTAGAAGATACCCTGAGAGAGTGATCCACATTGATATTTTGGTGGTGGATGTCCCAGATGTATGGGGAATTCTATTGTCCAGGATGTTTGTTGCAATGATGGGAGGAACCTTAGAGATAGATCTAACTTAAATTAACATGCCTATGAATGATGGAACAATAAGTTGCCTCATCAATGTGCCAATGGAAAAGATCCATGTGCAAGAAATTTATGATGATATTGGAACTAGTGAAACACATGAACCAATCAAACAAGGTCTTCCTCTGTTTTCCCCTGATGATTTTCCTTTCGCTTCAAATGAAGACTTTGATCAAATACAATGGTCGAAGAAGGAAGAGTATCAACAACTCCTAGAAAAATACAAGGACAAATAAGTTGGGACTCTCAAGTTATTAAAGAAAGGAGAATATGACATATTGATTAGACCATCCCAACAATAAGTATTCACAGTACAATCCCACCCTCCTCCCTCAATACAATATACTAGAGTTATACAAGAAACAACCAAATTTAAGACAAAGGATTACTGAGGCAGATACGGTTTGGATATGTGATACAAATAAGGGAGAGTGTTAGGGTCCTAACCCGCACATAGATAGATCAATATATTCAGATGTAATAAAGGTCAATATTAATAAGGCCTTCCAATAAAATAGAATAAGGCAGATGTAAGAAGACCTAATAGAAGCT
>SNQJ01S0081405.1:0-35447 GCA_010110895.2 Picea sitchensis
CCCCGGGGTCGTGGCATGATGAACAACGAGCTCCACAACATAAAAGAAAACTAGGAGAGGTCGCAGCAAAGCTCGGTCACAAAACGAAGGGAAGAGAGAGGCCGAGAGGTTTGTCTTTGGGAATTACGAGCGAACGGTTGAGGCGTAGGAGACCACATAACGACTATATGAACTGGCGACAAAGGTTGGAGCTGAAACGACTGGGATGACCCTCTGCACGACGCCATGAAGACACACAAGGTGCAGAGCTTCTAGAGCGTGTGAGTTGTGGGGTGCGAATGAGAAGTGGAGGGTGGCGGCAGGCAGTTTAAAAGATGGAGGTGACTGAGGAGGGTAGGTGGCGAGGGATGTACACCAAGTGGCATATGGCCTGGCCAAGTGGCCTCGTCCCAACTAAAAATCGTCATGTCACGGTGACACCCCATCCGGAGATTGTTTGATGATGTTATGTTAAATGCAATTTCACAATAATTTTATGTTGTGTCTAGGATGCTTTTGCATTTACAATAAAAATGAATAAAAACAAATATAACATATAATATTTAAATGACCGACAAAAATAAAAATAAAACATCACTAAAAGAACATTTTTAAGAAAAATTGTCATAAAAAATTTACTTCAATAATAATGTATTAAATTTTGTATCTCAAAAATGTAATAACTTTCAAAAATTGAAAAATATATAAATTGTCATAAAAAATTTACTTCAATAATAATGTATTAAATTTTGTATCTCAAAAATGTAATAACTTTCAAAAATTGAAAAATATATAATATAATAGGTTAATTTTATGATTTAAAACTTTAAAATGTAATTTATTTTTTCTAAATAAATTATAATATAAATATTTATAAAAATAAATTTATTATAATCGTAAATCTATAATCTATTTTTAAAGTAAAAATTAAAAACATAATTATCAAAATTTAAGCTTATGTTTCGATCACAACAACGTGTCCAAATTAATATTAAACATGTGCATTGCTGCTAATATTATTTACAATATAAGTAATTTGGTGATAAGTATCAAACTTCAAAACTCACGAGTCATATAAAGTCACGAAAATTCCGCTATCGTAAATAGCTCGATGTAAATCTATTATCGTTTTGAATTGCTGTTTATTATTTAGATAATAAAATTTGTAATATAGGCAAAGGTGGAATGGAACTCTTTAGTGGATTGAGGAGGTCTAGTTCTTCTTATGTCTAGCATTTATCTTAGTTGCTGCATCAAATCTGTAGAATAGTTGCTTCAACCTTAGCGGTTGTGAACTGAAAGCATTGCTTCAATCATGAATAAAGTAAATTTGTTGCGATGATTGGTTTACTATTGAGAATGCATGAAAAACATCAATCCATACATGTAACAACATGGAAGATTTCAAGGAGCCACTTTATGTTGAGATTGAAGCATTCAAACTACTTCTCTTTAGAACATTGAACCAAGCCAAATAATCTTGATGTTTAAAAGATGGGTTCGAATCCATCTCATAGTTCGAACTCTAGTTCTTACATTTGATTTAAAAAAAACATTTATTTTATCAAAGTAAGTTTTGATCTAATTAAAAAGATTTGATTTAAAAAAACATTCATTTTATTAAAGTAAGTTTTGTTTGGAAAGTTTATTAAAGTAAGTTTTGTTTGGAAAGTTTACAAGCCTATAGTCTAGTTTGGGGACTATATAAACATGGATGACTTAGAATTGGTTTCCCATTTGATAAAAATCCACGTCACTTTGTTTTCATGTGGTTGAGGGTACTCTGCATTTTTATATCAAAATTAGGGAGGATCAAAATCTTTTTTTTGCTTAGGTCCTTACATTATGGGGCCTTTAGGAATGTTAGATTATCTTTTAAATACTTTGAATTCAACTTTGAAAAGGAGATTACAACAACCCCTATATGGATAAAGTTTCCCCACTACCCATTAATGTTCTAATATGAAAGCATCTCCAAAATTATCAGGCATAAATTAGGTCAATACACTCATTGAGTTGAACCAAAAGGAAATATGTATTATTATGCTACAATATGCTTTGAATTCAACTCTGAAAAGGAGATTACAACAACCCCTACATGGATAAAGTTTCCCCAGTACCCATTAATGTTCTAATATGAAAGCATCTCCAAAGTTATCGAGCGCAAATTAGGTCAATACACTCATCGAGTTGAACTAAAAGGAAATATGTATTATTATGCTACAATATGTGTGGAAGTGGATTTGTAAAAGGAACTGCAAATAAATATGGAAAACTAAAGGCCCCAACAAGAATTAGACTATGAGTATCTTTCTTTCAAATGAAAATATTTCCAAGAGTACAAGAATTTTGCTCAAAATTACCCAAAAACACAAGAGATCCAGACTCTTCCTAAGAAAGATCCTAACCCTTCTAATCTAACAAAGTAGAACCAGTTTAAACGAGAAAACACCATATGTAGAAAAATACAATCAAAAGTGTCGCTACAATGAAAAAAAATATAGGAAGAAACATTCAAAATGAATATTGATAACTTTGAGGCACTTGAAAACATAGAAAATATGAGAAGGAAAGTAAGGAGGCAGCTAATATAGGAAGATCTAAAACTTGAAATTAACCCTAGCATCATGCAAGGAGATGAAAAGGATGTTCCATAAGAAGTATAATCCCTACAAGTCATGTTGGTGGGTGAATGAAAGAACAAAAAATACAAATCATGTTGGTGGGTAATTAAAAGAACAAAAATCCAATTACATATGTGGGTGAATAAAAGAACAAGAATCCAATTACACATGCTATTTCAGAAAGGGGAACATAACCCAAATACATTAAAAAATTCTCCATCAAGCAATATATATTCTCTAGAAATATGCCCCCCTCCTACTCTTGACATCTCTTATATAACCATATTCACACTTGAAGGTTCCTTATAGGTCACCACCTCACAGAAGAGGCTACAATTCTTTAATTATTTCAACTCTTGACATCTCTTATATAACTGTATTCATATTGAAGGTTCCTTATAGGTCACCACCTCGCACAAGAGGATACAATTCTTTAATTATTTCAATGTGTAAGGAGATATACATATTAGGCCTATAATAACAAAAATTAAAAAATGATAAATAAATAATTTATAAAACCTAAAACCTTTTTTATTATCGTTACATATAATCTTTTGAATTATTGATGTGTAATTCGACTATGACATATTCTAATATAAAATATTTATATTACTCTTAAAAGAAAATATTATTAATAATATAGATGCTTTGTAATTATATATAATTTTATTAACAAGGTCTTAACTTCATACTCATTATATAAATATTACTATTATAAACAAGGGGAGCAGCAAAGCAGTAAACCTCGGTTTAAGTGATAGTTTAAAACAACCAAAGAGAAGAGACAACAATAAAAGCTTACGAGAAATCAATTGTTGCACAATTAGTTATTAACAGATATATTGATTATATATCAGTGAGAAAATTAAAATAACAATAGAATGCAAAGCAACAAGTCCCTATGTCAAAACATATAGATATATGTGTGCTCAAAACATAGATCTTAATTTTCAATTAAGATAAAGCATTAGATATTAGTTACAAGGCAACATGAAACATCTGCTACCGTCAATGTAAATAACTAAAAATGTTAGATATGTTTTAAAATGAAATGGCAACAAAACTTGAAATACCAAAAGTCGTGAATAATGCTATGTTATTTTATTTAATTGATGTTTTTGTTTACTGCATAATATGTGTTATTCTTGTTCATGTTTTTTCTCTTGATATGATGGATCTTCGATACCAATTAGAGACGAAGTTTAAATAAGAACAATTATGATCCATCTCCCTAAACTTTGACCACCAATGATGTATAGAACCAAAATATCTGGATTTTAGAAATCATTTTTTGCTCATCATATGTAATGAAAAACATAAATATCAATGAAGTCAATGCCGTCTCTTTTTCATTATTTCTTTCCGAATCAATGAGAAGTTGGAAAATATTATTCTTAGAATTTCGTTGTTGTAAAAATAGTGTGTAATGGAGCCAAAAACATAGATGTTCATGGTTCAATGGTCAAACTTCCAAACAAAGGGAATAGAAATTTTATATTCCCTTAAACAAAAAAACAACTGAAATGCAAATCCAAAAATGACTACCTGCATCCTTTACAAAAACCGTTTAATAAAAGCTACAACACGCTATGGAATTGTAAACATAGGAAACAACAAGGAAACTAGAAGCTTAGAAATATTGTTTTATTTCATTGTTTAAGTTGGTAAGAAATGTGAAGCCGATTTGGTTTAGTGCCACATCTTTTTGGTTCATGGGCCATCTTAATGGTTCCATAGAAAATTAAAATACGCCATATTTCATGATGCCCATATTTCATAGCTCCAAGGATATCGACCAAATTCAAAGCCCACAAAACCTTCAAAAAAATTAAAATACATAAAGAATAATGGTTAAATATATCATTTAACAAAATAAACAAAGCACAAAGAACAATATAAATAATATACATATGTCTCTAACAAAAGACAGATGGCCTCCTACCATGTTTTTCTAGGCGTAAATAGCCAACCACGTTGGAGCATCCTATCAATCTAGGAACATGAATATATACACCTGGATGTTCTTATTATCCTCCACCAAGGTTACAGTTTCCAGATGCATGCACACCACATTCAACAGTTAGCTTCAACATAAATAGAATAGCTCTTGCAAATCCTGCTAAATAACTTTGGCTTGTAGGTTTTAGTTGAGTCCTTGGAGGAACTATTAGACAAATACACCCTCGTAGTCATTGAACGACTTTACCTGGGTTGGGTCATTGCTTCAGATGAGGAAAGGTCGAAGACAACAAATGATTCATTTTTAGAACTACTGAATTTGGAGAAACCTTGGTTCTTTGGATCGATAATTCACACATGGAAACACTACTTACAAGAGCCATGATAGCCAAATCACTTACAATCCCAGGCATGATTAAATCCATTGTATTTCCTGCATTTTCCATCTTTGGCTTCTTGTAGTTGGCATCTTTTTTTTTACATTTTAATTGGATGTGTATGCATCTATGTGTTTTCTGTGTTGATATTATGGTAGTTGCGGGGGGTATTAAACCTCCACGTGTAACCCTGACAAGAATAGAATATTTTGGGAAGCAAGAAGAAACCCTAAAGAATTAGACATAACACTAGAAGACAAGTCGGCTAAAGAAAATAATTAATATTGAGTTTTTAGCCTCCAGAAAGAGAAGTCAGCCCAGATAGCTAAGGAAGAGAAGTATAAATACAAGATGCCAGAGCTCATTTGGAAACATACATCTCACAACTGCAGAAATCTAGTGCACACTGCAGAAATTTAGGAAGTGCGCAAATCTGGAGAGTAGTTGCAGCTACAACTACTGCAACTTCTATTTTTGGTTTTAGGCTTTGAATTTCTCTTGGTTATGGTTTGGAATTTCTTCCTTGTGTGCTAACTATGGAGAGAGGCATGCTACATTGATTGGATATTGGTTCTAGGGTTTCTTCCAGAATCATTAGATCTCTGTCAAGGTTAAGGTGCTCGAGGGTGGCTTCGTCCTACGGTTGGGTGAAAATATTTCTATATTTTCAATGATTAAACAAGAACACCTGTTATTTCTAACAATTTATGGGCCCACACTATCTTCAGACAGTCTAACCGTTGGAAGATAGATTGGGAGGATTTTTCTCAGTTATAGTTGCAGTTGCAGTTGTAGTCAAAAATTTTGTTGCAGCAACGAAAACCTAACCCTCTTGTTAAGGCACCTTAAGTGAAGATATTGACCTAATTTATGGATATCCTAGTTCACCCTAACCTATCTCACCTCCTAGTACTCTCAGCAAGATAAAACGCCAAGTTTGAGTTTTTGGTCTAAGTCAAAGGTTGACCAAGTCAAAGCAGTCATGACTTACTCTATGAAGTCAGAAAACAAGTTAGAAGGGGATTCTAACTTCAAATCATGGAAGACAAGAATTTACCTCATCCTTGCCAAGAATAAAGTGTTGGATATTGTGAAAGGAAAGATCGTGGAACCACAATTTGAACAAGGGAAAAGAGAAGGAACCTCAAAACGTTGCAGTTATGGAGAAGTTCAAGGACAATGACATCAATGCCATGAGTATCATAGTGGACTCTGTAAAAGACCATTTTATACCCTAGATCTCTCATATTGACTTATCTAAGAATATATATGATTCCCTAACTAATCTCTTCTCAGTTAGAAACATTGGACAAGTAATGAGTATGAAGAATGCGCTTCGTGACATGAAAATGAATGATGATGAAAGCATAACATCATACTTTGTGAGAATATCTTAGTTAAGAGATCAACTACAATCTATTAAAGAAATCATTTCAAGGAACTAGTAAATATAGTACTCAACATCCTTCCCAAGACATGGGATGCATTTTCCGCAAGCATGAACACAAGAAAGGAGTATCTCACATTTGAAGATATTTGGACTTGTTGTGCACAAAAAAAATTAAGGATTAGAACAAAAGAGAAATCCCAAAATAAATATGATGATCAAGCCTTCAAAAGAAAAATTCAAGAATTTCAGGAATAAGAGGAAGTTTGTCTTAAGGAAGGAAACAAACAAAGCATCAGTTTCTGAAGAAAGGGAACCCTCAAAGAAGGCCAAGCAGGATAAAATAGATTTCTTCTTCTAATTCAAGGTAACAATATTCTTCAAAGTTCTTGTACATACCATGTTTTCAAGTGAAACAATACCTATGGAAGAATAAAAAGATAAGGATTGTTATCACGATGACTACATGTCAAGCAATACACATGAAAAGATGAAGTACGTTGGAAACCCTTGGTAACAATTCCTGTGGAATCTATTATATAAGTAACAACTTCCAGATAATCTGAAATCAAAATCAAACTTGAAGAGACCCAGAAGAAGTCAAAACAGAAAGAAGTCAGTAATCAAGAGGAAATTAGAAAAAGACTTGTGACACTTTGCAGAAGGAAATAAGGATGCATACGTGGATTTTCTTAGATGGAGGGATCTGATTACATAATTCCAAAATATCATGCATTCATGCATGAACTAAGTATTAGGAGGGAGCTAATCCTAAATGATATGATCCATTGAGGATTATGAAGTATTTTTCCATGTTCCAATTGAAAGTAGCAGTCGTGATAAGAAACACGTGTTCAATTTGACTCTAGAGGAAGTCTTCTTCAAAAAGAAGCCTTAAGTATCCTTGGTTTTCCATCTACATCCATGATCCTATGATGAAAGGAAGAAGTTGGAATATTCAAGGAATGGAATATATAGAAGACTGCATGGACCCAAAATCTAAAGAGGAACATGAGGAAGAAAATGAATATTCCAAGAAAGAAAGAAAATCCCGAACAACCAATTATTATACTGATAACCATAAGACTAGCAGCTTGGTTTGAACCCACTAAAATCAATCAGGTAGAAGAAATTGAAGATGTGATGAAGAACAATGTATGAAAGGATTATGAATGGAATAATTTGGAGATTAATAACTAGAGGTTCTCCAAGATGGAGGGAGAAGACTATGATGATAGCTCGTTCTAGTAACCAGACATACCTTTACCTGAGCCATTATATATTTTGCAATATCCATGGGTTGGAGTTTACATCAGATGAATGTAAGGATTGCTCTCCTCAACAACGTAATTGAGAAAGAAGCATATGTAGAGAAGACTCAAGGTTTTGAGGTATACCATAAAGAGACCCTTGTATGCATATGGAAGAATACCTTTTATGGATGCAAACAACTTGGTGCAGAGCCTCTCATGCATAGCAAAAGCATGGTGAAAAATCTCTATGACAAAGATAATGTATTAGAATGGTTACTCAAAATTCTAGGATGATGGATTGTTAATCCATGACAAAATCTCATGATGATAGAAGAAGTGTTACTTAGATATGTTTCAGTTTGAGATTTTCCACAATGTCATGATCTAGCAGGAAACAAAAGTGTTGAATTTGACCATGATATATTGTAATGATCAAAGCTATATGAAGCCTTCAAAGAAAACCAATGTTCCATGATAGATCGAAGTACATTGAGATCAAGCATTATATTCTCGGTGATGAAGTCCATAAAATAGAAGTGGTTCTCCAATATATCTCCATAAAAGAGAAGATATCAGATATTTTGGTAAATCCTCTGTCCAAGATGAAAAGTTTGCGTACTCAAGAAACAAGTTAGGGCTCGTGGAGATGAATTCCTTATTGAAAAAGGAAGATATGACTACCAGGTTGGGAGGGAGCAGTGATATGTTATTGATTCATGGACAATCATTTTTCAGTTTGAAAAATGGTCCAGGATGAGCACTTCCTTTCCATTTCAAAAATTGGTTTGCGATTTTTGATGGACAAGCATTTTCCAGTTGGGAAAATGGTCCAGATTGGACAATCATTTTCGTAAACAAATAGTCTGATATATTGTTGATGTACCATAGAAAACGATACCCCTTATGGAAAGTGTGGAGGAATTGTATAGGACAATCATTCTTCTTGGAATTCACTCTGAGTATTGGTCAAGTGGAATGGTCTGCCTCGTCAGGCAGTGAATATTTCGAGGTTGACAGTTGTGAGCAGTTTCAAAGAATGATCCATTTTGGAGGTTGGTGCAGGACAATCATTTCCATTAGGAAATGTTTCATACAGTCATTCCCTAGGGAAGACTCATGCTATCCATGTTTCACTATAATTAGTGCCGGAGGAATGGCCCAATTTGGTGAATATTCTAGGTTCAACAATCAGGGACAAACATTCCCTAGGGAAGACTCATCTTCTCCAATTTGCACTATGATTCATGCTGGAGGAATGACCCATTTAGGTGAATGGTCTAGGCTTAGAAATCAGAGACATTTATTCTTCTATGCTCGAGAAGAATAATATAGATAGTCCATGGCTTATGTTTTACTTTTGGATGACAGATACTCTTCCAAATCTCATATAGTTGAGTGGAAGAATGGCCCAAATGACATAGTTTATATCATGATATTGTTTTTATGGAGGTTGATATCAAACGATATGATTGTTGTGGAGACTGTATGTCTCTCGACAATAGATGTATGCTACTTTGGTTGATGTGGTCCACTGGTTGACACTATGAATCACTAATTAAGTACTTGTGCTCTACTTGGTGTGGTTGTGTACCATTGGATAGTAGTTGTGTACTACTATGGATATACAAA
This sequence comes from Picea sitchensis, assembly GCA_010110895.2. NCBI lineage: Eukaryota > Viridiplantae > Streptophyta > Pinopsida > Pinales > Pinaceae > Picea > Picea sitchensis. Next base: position 9,209 of record SNQJ01S0081405.1, read on the forward strand.
ATTATGTTATATTGAATGGCATGGTTCTGATTGTCATGAATACTATCAGTAGTGTTGGAAATGCTTACCAGCTAGATGGATAGTCATTGTGTCGGTGGACAAATATTCTCCAAGAGTAAAATAGTCCATGACATTTATTCCTCTAGGACATATGTCTAGATTAGAAGAATATTCCTTGTAGTCCATGGTGTGGCTTCCATCATCTGTTGGAACAATTATTCTTTTATGACATATGTATGGATTAGAAGAATAGTTATTGTATCACTCTGTGGAGTGAGTGACTTATTCGGCATCATGCCTGATTACTCAGATGAAGTATGGCTTCAAGAGATGATGCAATTGATGTTATCATATGATACTGATACTAATGATGGTGCTCGTGATTTAATCATGAGATAGCATGTATGGCTATGATGATGCTACAGGTTGAATGGTATGTTTGTGCTCAAGACCATTGCTTTCAATACCTCCCTAGCTAGGAGGGAGTGTTGATATTATGGTAGCTGCGAGAGGTATTAAACCTCCACGTGTAACCCTGACAAGAATAGAATATTTTGGGAAGCCATAAGAAACCCTAAAGCATTAGACATAACCCTATAAGACTAGTCAACTAAAGAAAATATTTAGTATTGAGTTTTTAGCCTTCAGAAAGAGAAGTTGATCGAGACAACTAAGGAAGAGCAGTATAAATACAAGATGCCAGAGCTCATTTGGATACATACAACTCGCAACTACAGAAATATAGTGTCCACTACATAAATTTAGTAAGTGCGCAAGTCTAGAGAGTAGTTGCAGTTGCAACTACTGCAACTTGTATTTTCGGTTTTAGGCTTGGAATTTCTCTTGGTTATGGTTTTTGCTTTCTGCCTTGTGCGCTAGATCTAGAGAGAGGTATGCTACATTGATTGGCTATTGGTTCTAGGGTTGCTTTCAGAATAATTATCTCTTTCAAGGTTAAGGTGCTCGGGAGTGGATTTGGCCTATGGTCGGATGACAATATTTCTATATTGTCTATGGTTAAACAAGTACACCTATTATTTATAACATTCCACCTATTTGATTCCCCTATATTGTAAACATGATTAAATAATTTAGATAAAGTCCTAATAATTCTTCTATCTATTGTACAAAGATGCATCTGAACAGAAGAACTTGAAATTTTAATATATGCTTGCAATCTCTATCTTCTCTTAAACTCTGCACTCTCCCTATCATTAATACAAAGTTCGTGAAAATGAAAATTTAAGTCTGGATTTTGGAAGGTTGTATGTGTTATCCCTAAATTTTTCACTAGAATACTATAGGGCAAAGGTAGGGAACCTCAATTATTGCATTAGTTGTTTAGGTTTGAATTATGAATCAAGTAATTTGGATAGGTTGGGATAGGTTAGAAGGTTATATATCTAGTCACATAATTTCAATCAATTTATCGGAAACACTTAACTTATTCAAGGGAATTCACCCTAATAGGTTAAATAAATAAACAATTGAATGTAGAAGACAATATAGAGGAAACATAGAGAAAACATTAACATTTTGTTCACTTGTATTAAGAAGATTTTCAAGTTCAAAATGATATTTTAAAAACTGAATTAACTACTTGAATGAAAATCCTCAAAACAAATAATTTAACAATAAATAATTCACTAGAATTATAGATGAACCAATGAGAAATCAATTGTTTTCATAAATTTAAATTGCAATCAAATAAGACAAACAAAGATGAAATACATAGATAAACAATCTAACCATCAAGATTTTTGATTCCTTGAGTATAAAGTCTTGTAGGCTTGAATCTCTTCAAAACTTTTTAGACCTTCTCGTTCTGTTTAATCCCAAAATCTTGAACCATTTACCCTCTCTTTTGATTTTATTTTATATATAGAGAGTAGATACAACTTTAGATCCCAGATTCCAAAACATAGGTTCAGTTATTATTGTATATTGATATTCCCAACTATTATATAGAAACTATATTCTAGTTAGATCAAATTTGGGCAGATAACAAAACCACAGATACTAGGTGAAGATCCTATATTTGAGGATCACATCTTTGACTCCTAAATATATTCTTTGATCCTAATGAAATGTAATTCAAAATAACCACGTTAGAGAAAAATATGTGGAAGAATTAATATTTCGATATCCATATTGATTTGGTGTTCTATATTCATGTTATTCAAACCTTTTTTACAAAACGAGACTTCAAATTTCTTGTAGTGCCTTAACAGTCTTCAAAACAGGGGCGCTGCAAAAATAATCGCATTTCTGTGGCACAAGTCAAAATTGATAAAAACCTGCACTTTTACAAAATTTCTAGACTTTCTTCATCCTTGAACATTAGTTTGATGTTTGAACTTCTCCTCAAGCCACTCAGTTTTGAGAACTCTGCTAGTCCAATACAATTTCCTGTTCTTCTTCATTAACTTCTGGGAAAAGTCACAGATCTCGTTATGTTTTTCCACTAGCTTAGTCATTCTCTTCTGTAACCTGAAGTTTTTATTTTTAATTTGTTTATTATGTTTCTTAATATTCTTTATGAATTTTCTTTTCTTACCATATTTTTTCCCTTTTGAAGTTTCTCCTATTTCAATCATGTTTTCCCATGGATCTTCTTCAGTATCTGGTTTATTTATATCAATGTAAGGATTTTTACTACTGTGCATCTTTTCAAACCTTTCAAAATCTGTAAATGGAACCTCAATAACTTTTTCTTCTTCTGTTATTATAGGTGAAGGAAATATCTCCTTGTCAAGAATCGGTTTTCGTATTTCGGGCATCAAAGGGATGGTACTCTATTATCTCCCTGCTCTATAAACATTTTTCTTTGGAATTTTAACTACATAAGTCAAATTTTGTCTTTTTTTTAGTTTTACTCATAGGAATATCTCTGCGTGTCTTCATGGTTGTTGATTCCTTACATATATATCCTGGAGTATTATCATAAATATCGTCATCAATAACAATTGGTTCTCTTTTCTTCAAAGAAGGGTCAAATATGGCTTTTTCATTCAACCTTAACTTGTTTGTAGCTCAAGTTTTAGGTATGAATATAACATCTACTAATTGTTTTCCTTTACCTCCCTTACTCTGTTTCATATCTAAAATTTCCTCAACTTCCATGGCTCTGGCTTCTTGTACAAGTTCAATTTCCCTTTGTTCAATTTTTTTTTTAGTTCTTCTAGATCTTTCCTGGCTCTTTTCCTGATGTATACTTTTTTATATTTAATAAAACTCTTTATTCAACTGATACCAACTCTTGTATTGATTTATATTCTTCATTAAGAAACAACTTCCTTTTAATTGATCTGGTTTCCATTGTAACAAGTACAACATCCACATGCACAGTTTTAGGAATGTTTGTCAAGATACTTGTTTTCTTAGGAGTCTTATACTTTGTAGAAGGAAATGGTTTTTGAATCCCTTGTGTTTCAATAGAAGATGCGACCAAAAATTGTTCCCATGGAGTTTGGGTTCTATTTAACTCTTGAATAACCAACACTTTGATAAGTCCTTGATGAAAAAGGATGTACTGAGCATTATGTGGATGAGTTTGAATCTTATTTTTCATCTTGGTTAAACATTTCAATAAAAATAAATCTAGTTTCATTCTATTGTTCCCATTCAAATGTAAGAGAAACCTCATATGACAATGATAAATAGTAGAAAACCTAACTTCACATGTTATGTACTTTTGAACCACTATTAGAGTATTTTTCCATTCTTCCTTCAACCACTTACTTGGAATTTCCTTGCCCCATTCTATATTTTTAGGATCTTCATTGAGAAACTAGTTATAGAGGTCTAGTGGAATGCCTTTCTTCTTGAACCACCATTCTCCATTGATAGGAAAAATGAAAGTTGAGGAGATAGAATGTTATGTAACCTAAATAGTAAGGTTCTGAAACTAAGTATGGAATCCATGAAATCCATTAGAAAATTCCGTAAAGACTTATGTATGATGACCATGAAACACGCTGCAAAATACATGCCATCATGCATGAGTGAATTTCTCTCCAATTTCTTGCAGATCCTCCAAAATCTCGACCCCATTCAGTTCCAAGAGAAGGACATGACCACTTATATGATGTCCCATTCTACAATAACAAACCCTATATCATGTACCAATCAAAGGTTTCTTTTCTGCAAATTAGGGTTTTTTTCATAAGCCTACAAACAATCGGGTTTTTCTTGTATACAAAAATATTAGAATGGTTACCTTTAAAAAAAAAAAAAAACTTGTTGAATTCATGAAATCATGGATAATGAATAGTTGAAACCTAGCATTCAATGATTTCCCAGGTGTATCGATCAGATTCATCGAGTATTCTTCATGTTGAACTAAATCACCACCTTTGATGAGAAAAAATATCGATATGAAACTTAGAATGATTACAAAACGTCTCAAATCATAAATGCGCTTGAATTGTGATTTGAACAATGCTTTTGGAATATATGGGTTTTTGCAGTGCATTTTTAGCAATGATGTTATTTTTGCGCTACAAAAAATACCCTCTTTCTGCAACAATAAATTTAACCTCACAACTATAGGGAAACCTACAACTTAAGTAGTGCAATCAAAGCATCCGTAATCTAACCATAAAATCATATGCAACCACTTTAAAAATGCTTTACTCAATAAACAATAAAATCAATTCAAAGCAAAGAAAAACAACCAAGAGTAAACAAGGCATAGAAAAATGAAGGTCATATGGAAAGGATTAGGTTGTTGAAAGGGGATTATATTCAGGATAGGCTTAGTAATAGAGGATCTTTTGGATATATAGGTTTAGGTACTAAATTGGCTCCACTTGGTGATGATGTTCTCCTTGCGAGACATCATGGACTGTAGACCTTGTGCCTTCAATTTTTCTTCCTTTTCACTATTCCTTCTAAATATGCTTACAATGTATCTATTCTTTTTCATTTTTTTTGAAGTAAACCACACTCAAACATTGTCCAACTACCTACTAAAAAATGATAACACACATAATTTGAAAACTAATCACTCTTCAATAAAGTTCCTTCCATTGGACTATGGAGTATTATTCTTTCTACTCTATATCACACCATTCTAAAAACTAATATGTACATTTTCAAAGCCATTGTTGACTTAGTAAATGAAAAAGTGTTTCAGGAAATGCCTATTGACTAGGCCTCCAACTAGATCATTATCATCCAAATTATGCAAAGCAAAGGTGTTTTTTTTCAAATATCTATCCACTCAGAATGGACCAAACCACATATGATCAAACTTACCATTCTTTGATTAATCGTCTCTTCTAGCATCCCACCTTAGAACTAGGTCCCCTATTTGAAAACTATCCTCCTTAGTTTTATTATCAAATATTTCTTTAAGCTTGTTCTGATAAACTTGATATTTCTCATTTAACATTTCCCTATTTTGTTGCATATGAATTAGCTGAAAAATCCTCCTTTGTACATCATTAGGCTCTCCCACTTCATCTTGTAAAAATTTGTCACAGGAAAACAAGGTTGGATAAGGAATACACCATATGTTATGTAAACCAATTGAAATTGTAAAGTACCAATTAATTTTTTAGTACTAATCCTCTCAACACAAAAAAAATACTTTGATTTAGAATTCCATCCTCTTTTGTGTTTTGCTAAAAAAAATTTGATAACCCGACCAGACTCTTGTTTGAATACTCTGCTAACCTATTACCCTGTGGATAATATGGAGTAGAGTGTGCCAAAGTAATATTGTATATTTCACAAAATTAAACCATATAATCTGACTTAAATGCTTGAGCATTATCTGTGATCAATTTTCTAGGAAAACCTAATATAGAAAAAATGTTTTGTTCCATGAAATTAATAATTACCTTATCATTTGCATTTATGCTAGGCATGGCCTCAATTCATTTTTTGAAGTAGTTAGCGGCTATAAGGATCGATCTGTTTTGTCTAATGGAAGGTGGATGTATCTCTCCTATGAAGTCAAGGCCCCACTGTTGAAAAGGACCATTTGCAATAGTTGGATTTAAAGAAAAAGAGAGTAATTTTTTTTCCAACAAACATTTGACACTACTCACATGCTATGATCTTGGAAAAAACATAAGAAAATAGAGTGGGATAGTAATACTGAGCTCTCAATATTTTGAATGGTGTTTCTTTCCAATATTAATGTCCACCACAAACACCTTTAATAAAGTCAATCATAACCCTGTTTGATTCATCCTCATCAATACATTTCAAAAAGATACCACCAAGAACCTTCCAAAATAGACCTTGGTTTATAATGTAGTTTTTTTCATCCTTTAGTTTAAGAGATCTGACTTTAGAATTATCAAAATTTGGAGGGCACTGAAAATTCTGCAAAAAATGAACATATCCTTATACCAAGGTGTGGAGTAATACTTATCCAATACCTGCAAGGTTATATCTTCATTTTATGGTGCTGAAACAACTGACTGATTTTGAATATAGTTCATCCCAAGAGCTCTGCAATTTGATTAAGCAAGCAGTCTTGCTAGACCCTGCCCTTTAATCAATTTACGATGTTTTAGGTCTACATCGTACTCTAAGAGTTTTTCTATCCACTTATCTGTGCTTCCTTCATTGCCAATATTTATAATCATGTCCTTTACAATACTACTTGGAACATAAGCTATTATTTTGGAATGCATAATATAAAATTTGAAAGATTTTAATTCCTTCACTAAGGCATTTTCATGTTTTTCAATTATATTATATTTTAGATTTGCATCCCTAAGAGATTTACTGAAAAGGGAAATGGGTTGTTCATATCCATCTTATTCTCTTTGCAATAGTACAACAACAATAGTTTCATTAGAGGAAAAAGAAAATATCAAGAACTCTTTATAATAGTTTGGGCTGATAAGAACATGAGATTAGATCAAAGATTGTTTGATTCTTTCAAAATATAAATTAGAGTAACATCCCCTTCGTTACGACAATGAACAACAATGTACAAAAGGTAAATATTTTCTTTTTAATAGCACTAGGAAATTAATGTCAACACAATATTCATAGCAACGCATAATCAACACGACACCATAATTAAAAGCATTACAAGCGACATATCATCACAATAAATAATGATAGAATCCAATGCATTAACATAATAACAATGACACATATTCAATGCATAAACATAAATAGCGACGAAGTTCAACGCATCATAATCATTAGAAGCAAAATTTAAATAATGATCAAATAGACACTAAATATCAAAATAACTACCTGCCCAACCTATCCTACATGGTTAGGAACTCCAAGACACATGAGAAATGATCAAGCCCAGGATTCATCCGATTGATTTTGAACATTTAAGGTCTCATGGTTGATGACTTTTCTGAGGAACAAGGAGGTGTCTAAATGCCCTAATCAATCACAACCCATAACTCCAATCTAGATTATCAGTCATACATTAACATGATCACATTATGCTAGATATATCTAACTACTAAACAACATACATCTACTCTATGTAACAATGCAAGAGTAAAATAATTTCTAAAACAATCACACATCCACATAAGTAATGGCACAAGAGCAATCGTCAAATTTATTTTCGAGGCGCAAAAGTAATCATCAATTCTATTTTCATGGTGCAATAAATCTAATCACAACCAATCGTACATCGTATTAAATTCATGGCACAAGAGTAATCATAATATTTTTTTTCATGGCGCAAGGTAAACAAATTTTTAAAACAATCCTACATTCACATAATTAATGGCGCAAGAGCATCCTAGTTACTAAAAACAATCGTACATCAACTTTAATTTAAGGAGTGCAAGTATTATAATTACTTAATTAATCACAATTCAACATTGTATCAAGGCGCACAAGTAAGCTAAGTACATAATCAATCACGGTTAATTGAAGACTAGATTCATCGACTAAGGCCAACCATTATCTAAATTAAGTAAGCGCTTGTGAGAATTGCTAACGCTAGCAGTTGTAGAGGAATTCTATATATATATATATATATATATATATATATATATATGCTATATATATATATATATATATATATATATATATATATATAGTATAATGAACTACTTTTAACTGAATGATGGTTAACACCCATTTAAAATAACTTCACGAAATTTTAACTGAATGATGGTTAACACCCATTTAAAATAACTTCACGAAATTATTCTATCTGGTACGAGTTTACGCACCAATACACAATCATAATAACAATCGTAGGTGCCAAAATTTTGAAACATTTGATGATTGGAATAAATTCCTACATAAAGACTTACCCAATTAATTTGTAAATACTATATACATTTATCATTTATTACTCTCTCTCTATCTCTATATAAACTCCTCAATACCTACATGTAATACCCTTTGTTCTAGTATCTTATATAGGTAAGGGAAATTATTACACAACTATTTTGTATACATCATCCATCAATGACAAATAATACTTTTCATAACTATAATTGTCATCTCATGCATATATCTAAAATAGTGGACATGTAAAGATATAAAATCACTAATTCACTACAACATTGATTGACACCAGTTTCAAGGTAAGAATGGTGGAGAAAAAAGATATTTTTACCACTTAATTTCTAAAAGTGAATAGTAATATTTTTTTAATAAAGAGCACTTGGAGTAATTTGATGGAAGGAAATTAAAATGAGGAAATTCATTTAATAGTAATTAAATCAATGGAAGAGTATCTAGCGGAGGAATATTTTTGCAAGATTAAGTAGTGGTAATCTCGCCAGAAATTGGTACATTCACGCTTCCCTTTAATGTTAATGTGATTTGTGCCACTAAAACTGGGTAATATATATCTTCTAATTCTAAAAACAATATAATAAATTTACTCTTTGATTCACTAAAGGTTCACCTGCATATCCATTGTGAGGAAAGGCAGTCCAATCATAAGTCAATAACCCAAGCAAGCGACTGCTTTAACATGCCTTAAAAAGGACTTAGAGGAGGAAAAACCATAAAAGTACAATAGGGAAGCAACTATTAATGCATACATTAAAAAGAATTGTAATAAACTACAATCGTTCCATACTTATTAATCATTTACAGATGGACTGTGTTGGTTAAGGAATTTAACGGGTGGAAGGATTGTTGGAAACGGTGACAACAAAACTCATCCGTGAATAGGATTCTAGATCCTATAAACCAGGATTGGTTGTAACCAATGCACCTAAGTTAAACTATGGATGAGATTACATTTAATAGTCAGTTTCTAATATACATTGCTATAAATTTGTATGCCCATAGAGGCTGTGAGTGTGTCAGAGAGGATTGAGATCTGACTGTAATCTCCATTAGCTGAATAATAAGATGACCGATACCTATGCTTGGTGGATGTAGCCCAACTTTTGGGTGAACCACGTAAATTGTTGTTGCTGTGTTGTTTGCATATGTATTGTTTGTTGTCTTATGGTAATTGTTGTTTCCACACTGGAAATTACAACAAGGATCTCCACTCGGGGCATTTTTCAAGGGTGGATCAAATCCCAACATTCTTTCCTCGATGTTCTGCTACACATGGATACATGTGATTCTCCAACACTATTTTTTTTACCCTACTCATCAATGAATAATTATTTAAGGGAGTCTTCCTTAATCGGTATTATGATAGTCCAGGTGCAACTAGTTTTGTCTGGTCGATTTTCCTCACGCAATGGTTACAACGGGTGCATGTTCTTCCAATTGGAACAGGTGCTAAGGCTTTGAGATTCGCTAGGAAGAAGGTATAAGGCAGCAATCCAGGTAGATCGCTTCCATCAAACACCTCCTAATTCCTCTTTAGAAGAAGACTAGGGTTCATATCTATGCAAGCGGCAAGTCTCTCTCTCAAGCATTAAATTTATTTTCCCAGGATCTGAGTCAGAATCCATCTGGACAAAACCATTAACAAAACTACCAACGCCTAATGCCGAGACTGCAATCCATGAGGGTCCTTCGCGAATCCTTTGATTAAACTCATTTGCACCAACAAGGAAGATGGGTTGGGTCGATTCCCGGTTACAACCCTTAAACTAACCAACAGTTCAGAAGAAATTAAGGGAAGGGATGCGAACTAGCACGCAAGTCCAGGTTCTGGATACAGAAGACCACCAAGAATTGTTTTTTCCAACCCAAGCTCTAGATTCGACTGCAGGATAATGGGATGTTGAATATCGTCTGGGGTTCGCATAGTGGAAAGGGGTTTCGAGGAGGGAAACTAAGGATTGGATAATGAACCAGTTAGTAAGTATTAATCTAGATCATTACCAATACATATAAGGAACCCACACCAATCATCATTCATTTTCCTCTTCAGAATATTTTTATTTAGGCACTAAATCTCAACAAGGAAATTAAAATATGAGTGTAAGATCCATAAACATATTGATCCAGGTCATTAGATGAACACGTATGTTCATTTAGAACGTTGTTGTATTCTGCAATATTGGTATTATTCTAACAATATCTATATTAACTTCAATAAATAAAAATGGAATAAATCCTTGCGTATATTGATATTTGATTGAGAACGACTTGGGAAATTCCTTCCTCCTTCATCTTGCTAATCCAAGGACTTCACCGATACCTCCCAAACAACACTAGGGGTACTCTTCTCCCCCCCTGTCCCCCCGACCCCCCTTCTGGGTACTCTTCATCCCCCTTATCCCCCCGACCCCCAAAAAGTTAACGCACACAACCAACCAAAAATCATCTATCCCCCAGCTTGCCTCACAAGGTATAGCCACCACTCTCTCTCAAGCTAGGTATCCCAACTCTCACAATTAAAACCAGTAAAAGGTTATGAAGCATAACTTCACCCATAACAAGTATGATCCATTTCTCATCTCAACCATTTGTTTTATATAATTTTCCCATAACTCATCCCCACTTTCACAATTAATTCTCTTTTTCATTTAAATAATTTAGAATTATTTTCCCCTTACACTTGTCACCCTTTTCCCAATTTGCACAAGTAAATCCAAATTTTATTTTAATAAAATTCTATTTCCCTCACCCTTCCTAAAATTTCTCCTTAAATCACTCTTAGTTGTCTCTGTATTCCCCTTATTTCCAATTAATCGTTGACGCCTTTCTAAAACTGAGTTGAGTTGAAATATGATTCTTCTTTAGTTAAACTACTGTTAACTAAACTCTAGATTCCTTTCTATGCGTACACATTCTCTCCTCTATGTTTCTTTCTTATTTTAAAAACTTCCATTTAATAATTTCTTACACCTATGTTCCTTAAATCAAATCATTAGGATTATTTCAATTTTCTTAATTCTTGAAATTATCTACCTCATTCCCCTTTTTCTTTAGTTTTTAATTTCAATTTAGCCTATTTACATAACTTATACTTAGGCTTAATTAAATTTTATTTTCAAAGGCTTAAACTCTTATAGGGATTTGTAATTAATAATTTCAACCCTTAATTAATTAATTAATTGATCCAACAGTGCTCAAGATTTTACAAGGTTAATTATCCTCTCGTGGTTTTCTAGGCCACCTAGATTCATTTAATCAAATTTTATTTATGCGATGTGTCGTTCAAGATGCACTTCATGCTCCAAGGGTGCCACTCAACCTTGAGTGGTTTTGGAAGTTGTCCAATCCCTAGATTCAACACTCCATTTAGGCGACCTTATGAGAGACTAAGGGATTCTAAGGAATAAGGACCTTGCCTTATTGTGCACCCTTTAGAAATCTTCATGAGCAATGTCTCAGTTTTCCCTCACAACATTGTTGACCTCTCAAACTAGGTAATTGTTAACCTACACTTCAAGCCACAGCAAGAGTCCTAGTAGGATATGACAGGGAATCTTCCACACCTCTCCTTCAATATCTGGTCTATGTGAATGACCCCTTTACACCTTATGTTTTCCATATTAGCAAGCAATCACCAGCCTGCATCCATAAAAAAAACACTGTCAATGATCCATAAACAACATCATAATATAATCTATGATATGTCACATGTGCATGAATGAAATACTCAAACCAATACAATCCACTCCCCGAATCAATCCGGAGTCCAAGGAGGTCCATTGATGCCATCAACATCCCAATATGTCAAGTGTCCTATACACTCAAGTGAAACTTGTCAATAACATTTGTCAATACATATATATCAAATAACATAATATCATAATCCATCAACATCACCACAAAAATCCATAAGCGAACCATAACCATGTACTATAATCGGATCACTTGAACGCAAGTGTCCTCAAAGAATAAGTCATTAACATGTGCTCACAAGAATGAGATGTTACATACATCCCATCTTGCTTTAAACTTCATCCCAAAGTTGTACAATATATAAAATGCAATAAAATAAAGCATATAACAAGATCTATATGTCTAACTATCAAATAAATATGGAAACTATTGGTGCATATCATATGCGTCCTCCAAGGTAGCCGAGTGTGGACTATAATTGTCCCATTGGACCTTGACCTGATCGAATATTTGATGTGGTAGTTTTCGAAGGTGATGGTCAAGAATGGGGATTGGCTCCGCTGTGAGTGCACCCTCGTCTGACACCTGCAAAGAACTCATGTCAATCACATGGGTAGGATCACTAACATAATGTCTCAAAACAAATACACAAAAAACATCATGCATATGCCTCAAAGAATCAGGAAATGCTATTCGATAGGCCATGGGCCCCTTCCTTTCCACAACTTCAAAAGGTCCAAAAAAAATAGGAGAGAGTTTATCACCCTTTCCAAACTTGATTGAACTCTTGCGTAGTTTCACCTGCAAGAAAACTCGGTCACCGATTTCATAATTGCGGTCGATGCGATGTGCATCTGCATAACTCTTTTGTTGATCTTGTGCTTCTTTAATCCTTTGTCTTATGTTATGCATTTTTTATTCCATTTCTTGGATCACTTTTGGTCCTACCAGGACCCTATCCTCAAGTCGATCCCAGCTCAATGGCGTCTGACACTGTTGCTCGTAAAGAAGCTCAAACGATTCCATCATAATGGTAATTTGATAGTTGTTGGTGCACACAAACTCTACCAGTGGAAATAACTCTTCCCAACGCTTCTATTGATCCATCACATACATACACAACATATATTCCAAAATTTTGTTCGTTCTTTCTGTCTTCCCATCGGTCTCAGGGTGATATGTTGTACTAAAGTTCAGTAGTGTCCCCAAGGCCTCTTGGAAGCTAGTCCAAAATAATCCTATAAACATTGATCCTCGATTGGATATGCTCCTTATTTGTACACCATGTAACCTTACAATCTCACTAATAAAATCCTTAACTATGTCTGGCATTTGATACATCATACGTACATGAATAAAATGTGCACTCTTCGTCAGAGTGTCAACTACCATGAAAATTGAATCATGTCTCCTAGCCATCAATGACAATCCAACAATAAAGTCCATCGAAATGACCTCCCATTTCGATTCTGGAATAGCGTGTGGCTGTAGCAATCCGACTAGATGTCTATGTTCAACGTTCACTTGTTAACATTCTAGACACATCGCCACGTAGTTAACTATATCTTCCTTCATTCCTTTCCAGAATAATAAAGGCTTTAGGTATGCCCTCATCTTTGTGACTTCTGGATGAGACATGTACAAAAATATATGAGCTTCTCTTAAGATCAAGCTTCTCAATTCGTCGTTAGGTGGTACATAAATCCAGTTATTATAACTCATCAACTCGTAGTTGTCTAATGTATAACCTTCAAACTTTGGTATGCTCATGGTGTCTTCCCTGATATTTTCCTTAACCTCTCTATACAAGTCATCATCGGACTGTATAGTTAGAATATTTTCTCGAAGATTCGTATGAAGAGGTATCACCGAAAATATGTGTGGTCTCCGACCCGATGCATCTTCCACTTAGTTCATTGTTCATTTAATGTAATTAATCTCAAAATCGTATTCGCAAAGTAATTTTGATCAACGCCTTTGTCACATGTTCAAGTCACTCTTCATAAATATGTGCTAAAATCCACACTGATATGTTTTTAGTTCGCATTTTCATCCAATCAAATAGTGTCTCCACACTCTTAAGGAATACACAATGACCAATAACTCCAAATCATGCGTTGCATAGTTCTCCTCATGCTTTCGTAATTTACTGGAGATGTAAGCAATCACTCGACCATCTTGCATCAAGACTCTGCCTAAGCCTTTCCTTAGATGCATATGTGCATACCAAGAATTCCTTGTCCATGTCAGGGAATTTTAGTATCGACGTTGTCGTCAACAACTCCTTGATCTTTTGAAGTTCTCCCGCACATTTCTCACTCCACACATACTTCCTGTTTTTCTTCTACAATTCAGTGATTGGATTTTCTATCCTCAAAAACATTCGACGAACCGTTGATAATATCCTTCTAGACCCCTAAAGTTGCGTACTTCTGGTACATTTGTCAGTGCAGGACATTCCATAATAGCCTCTACCTTCGCTGGATCCACAACGATGCCTTCTCCAGATATAACATGCCCTAAGTAATGAATCCTTGATTGGTAAAATGATCTGTAACTAGTGATTTCCTGATCTCAAGTCAATCTTTGAAAACATAGTCGTGACTTCCATTTGGTCAAACAAATCATCTATTATTGGCAACAAATACTAGTCCTTGATCTTTTACTTGTTCAATTGACGATAGTCAATACATAGTCTCCACAACCCATCCTTCTTTCTTATGAAAATAACAGGGGCACCCCAAGGTGACACACTTGGGCATATAAGTCTTAGGTCCAACAACTCTTAGTTTCATTTCAACTCCTATAACTCAGACGTTGACATCTTATAGGGAATTCTCACTATTGGTTCAGTTTCAGGTTTTAATTCAATGGTAAATTCCAATTCTCTTTCAGGCCACAAGCCTGGTAACTCTTCTAGGAACAAATCAACAAACTCTCATACTACTGGAAGTTTTTTTAATCCTTCTGCCTCTCCTTTTTCGTTTAGCGCTAAGATTGCATATAGCTTGTATCGTTTGCGCAAGATATATTGTATTTGTAGGGAAGAAATGAACCTCAAGGACACTCCCTGGTTTCTTCCTACAATCATTCTTCTTTGTCCCTCGTCATCGGTGAAACTCAACTATTTTGTCTTATAGTTGAGTATCACATCATGTGATTCCAACCAGTCCATAATGATAACGATGCCATAAGATCCTAAGATCGTGATGTATAGGTCGTAATTTTTACAAAATATCCCAAGTTAACGCGCAAGTCTGTAACCTTTCCTCCAAAATTTTGTTTGGCACCCACAGCCATTTCTATGTACCAAAAATTGTCCTGCTCCATTGCCTTTACCTTAATTATTTTCAGTGCTGCACTAGAAATAAATCTCTCTTTAGCATCGAAATCAATAAAAATACTAAAATTTTGGTTGGCGATTGTACTTGACATCTCAATCACAGTGGACTATTGCTCATCCTAACGGTTATTCACCTCTGCATGAATCTTGTGGGACTTCCCAAAATCTCCAAATATAGTGTGTCTGACTGACCCGGTTTCCCTGACCCTCTCAATCGGATAGTCTCTTTGGTAATGTGGCTCTCCACATGTCCAACATCGAGTCTTCGATCCAGTACTCCTGGTCCTCGAAGTAGAAGTTTATTTCCTACCAGCCTGAAATCCTGGTCTCTTATGCTGAACAGACCTAAACTGATACTACTACGTGCGACATTGTTGTTGATGTTGTGGTCCTCTATAGGGATTCATTTTCTGAGGCGTTGATTGTCATGGTGTCGTGAACGTGGATCCTCTTGGCGTATCTCCATACCCTGATGAATGTCAAGCTGGTGTCTGATGTTGTTGTGTACCTGTCGTTGGTTGTCTAGTCGATCTTGCAGGAGTTCTTCCCTAAACCCCCTTTGGTTAGCTCTTCCTCTACTATGAGGGCCTTATGGAATGCATTGTGCAACATTTGAGGCATTAGGATCCTCACTTTCGCATGAATGTTGACGTTAAGGATGAACAAAAACTTGTTGACCTTTAGCTTATTAGTGTTCAGATGTGGAGGATACCTAAGAAACTCCATGAATCATGCCTCATACTCAGGCACCGTATGACCACCTTGTCGTAAGGTTTTGAACTCATTGATATGGTGCTCAATTAATTCTCTTACAAATACCTCTCCTGGAACCATTCCTCAAACAGTTCCCATGACACATCTTCAACGACCATGTTTAGTTGTGGTAGGAGCATCTTCCACCATAGAAGAGTTCTCCCCTTCAGCTGAAAGACCACCATGCGGACCTTCATGTTGGAGGTGTAGTCGCAAAGTTCAAAGCAACGTACAATCAACACGACATCATAATTAAAAAAATTACAAGAGAAACTTCATCGCAATAAATAACGACACAAGCCAACACATTAACATAATAACGACACATGTTCAATGCATGAAAATAAATAGCAACATATTTCAACAAATCACAAACATCAAAAGAAAAACATAAATAATGATCAACTAGACACTGAATATAAAAATAACTACCCGCCCAACCTATCCTTCATGGTTAGCACCTCTAGGAAACATAAGAAATTCTCAATCCCAGGATTCATCCGATTGATTTTGACCTTTTAAGGTCTCAGGGATGGCGACTGTTCTGAGGATCAAGGAGGTGTCTAACTTCCTTAATCAATCACAACTCGTAAATCTACTCTAGATTATCAATCATACATTAACATTATCACATGACACCGGAGATATCTAACTACTAAAAAAAATACATCTAATCTATGTAGCGGGGCAAGAGTAAACTAATTTCTAAGACAATCACACATCCACATAACTAATGGTGCAAGAGAAATCGTCAACTTTATTTTCAAGGCACAAAAGTAGTCATCAATTCTATCTTCATGGTGCAATAAATATAATCACAACCAATCATACATCATATTAAATTCAGGGTGCAAGAGTAATCACAATTTTTATTTTCATGGCGCAAGGTAAACAAATTTTTAAAACAATCCTACATTCACATAATTAATCATGCAAGAGCATCCTAGTTACTAAAAATAGTTGTACATCAACTTTAATTTAAGGCGCGCAAGTATTCTAATTAGTTGATTAATTACACTTTAACATTATATCAAGGCGCATGAGCAAGCTAAGTACATAATCAATCAAGGTTAATTCAAGACTAGATTCATCGACCAAGGCCAACCATTATCCAAATTAAGTAAATGCTTGCGAGAATTGCTAACGCTAGCAGTTGTAGAGGAATTCTATATATATATATATATATATGGTAACTAAACTACACCTTGAATGCATGATGGTTGACACCTATCTAAAATAACTTCATGAAATTCTCCTATCTTATACAAGTTTGTGCACAGATACACAATCATAACAACAATCACAGGTGCCGAAATTTTGAAACATTTAATGATTGGAATAAATTCCTACATAAGAAATTACCCAATTAATTTGTAAATACTATATACATTTAGCATTTATTATTATCTCTCTATATAAACTCCTCAATACCTACATGTAATACCCCTTTGTTCTAGTATCTTATATAGGTAAGGGAAATTATTACACATAACTATTATGTATGCATCATCCATCAATGACAAAAAGTACTTTTTATAACTAGAATTGTCATCTCATGCATGTATCTAAAATAATGGACATTTAAAGATATAAAATCACTAATCCACTACAACATTGATTGACACCGGTTTCAAGGTAAGAACGCTGGAGTAAAAATATATTTTTACCCCTTAATTTCTAAAAGTGAAAAATAATAATTTTTTAATAAAGAGCACTTGGAGTAATTTGATGGAAGGAAATTGAAATGAGGAAATTTCTTTAATAGTAATTAAATCAATGGAAGAGTATCTAGTTGAGGAAGAGTTTTGCAAGATTAAGTAGTGGTAGTCTCGTACATTCATGCTTCCATTTAATGTTAATGTCATTTGTGCCACTAATTTAATGTTAATATGATTTGTGACACTAAAACTGGGTAATCTATATCTTCTAATTCTAAAAAGAATATGATAAATTTACTATCTGATTCACTAAAGTTTCACCTACGTATCCATTGTGAGTAAAGGGAGTCCAATCATAAGTCAATAACCCAATAAAAAGATTGCTTTAACATACCTTAAAAAGAACTTAGTGGAAGAAAAACCATAAAAATACAATAGGGAAGCAACTACTAATGCATCCATTAAAAAGTATTGTAAGAAACTACAATCATTCCATACTTATTAATCATTGACATCCGGACTGTGTTGGCTAAGGAAGTTAACGGGTGGAAGGCTCTCTATGTCGGGAATGTTTCAAGGAAGACTTGAATCCCAACATTCTTCCCTCGATGTTCTGCTACGCATGGATACATGCGATTCTCCAACACTAGTTTTTGTTACCCTGCTCATCGATGAATAATTGGTTAAGGGAGGCGTCCTCAATCGGTATGGTGACAATCCAGGTGCAACTAGTTCTTTCCAATCAATTTTCCTCATGCAGTGGTTACAACCGGTGCATGTTCTTCCAGTTGGCATAGGTGCTAAGGCTCTGAGATTCACCAGGCAGAAGGGATAAGGCAACAATACAGGTAGATCGCTTCTATCCAACACGTCCTAATTACTATTTAGGAGCAGTCTAGGGTGCAAGGAGCAAGTCTCTCTCTCAAGAATTAAAAGTTTGTGCCCAGGATTTGAGTCTGAATCCATCTGGAAAAAACAATTAACATAACTACCATCTCCTAATGTCAAGATTGCAAGCCATGAGGGTCCTTCAAGAATACTTTGATTAAAATCATTTGCACCAACAAGGAAGTTGGTTTGGGTCGATTCTCGGTTACAACCCTTCAACTAACCATCCATTCAGAAGCATTTAAGGGAAGGGGTGAAGACTAGTGCACAGGTCTAGGTTCTGGATAGAGAATACCCCTCAAAGTTTTTTTTTCCAACTCGAGATCTAGATTGAACTGCAAGATAATGGGATGTTAAATATCATCTGGGTTAACACAATGGAAAGGGATGTTGAGGAGGGAAACTAAGGATTGGATAATGAACCAGTTATTAATTATTAATCCAGATCATTACCAATTCAGAATATTTTTATTTAGGAAGTAAATATCAACAAGGAAATTAAAAAATGAATGTAATATCCAGAAACATATATTACCATACCAAAATATGAATGTAAGATCCAAAAATATATATTGCCATACATACTGATCCAATTCATGAGACGAACAAGTATGTTCATTTAGAATGTCGTTGTATTATGCAATATTTGTATGCTTCTAACAATATCTATATTAACTTCAATAAATAAAAATGGAATAAATCATTTCCTATAATGTTTTGAATGATAAATATGGTACACATTCATTGTAGAAATTTCATGATACTAGCAAGACGTTATTCTCTAAAACTGCAATTTACACAATTAATATTCTAATACTAAATGAACTATTCAACAAATACCGTGACTAGAAGAACAACGAATGTTGAGATTGATATTTGATCGAGAACAAGTTTCACAATGTCTTCCTCCTTCATCTTGCTAATCCAAGGAATTCACCGGTACCTCCCAACCAATGCTAGGTGTACTCTTATTCCCCTTTATCCCCTCGAGCCATAAAGGGGCCACACACACAACCAACCATAAATCCTCTAGCCCCTAGCTTGCCTTGCAAGGTAGAGCCACCACTCTCTCTCAATCTAGGTATCCCAACTCTCATAAGTAAAACCAGTCAAAAATTATGAAGCATAACTTTACCCATAAACAGTGTGATCCATTTCTCATCTCAACCATTTGTTTTATAGAATTTCCCCATAACTCATCCCTGCTTTCACAATTAATTTGTTTTTTCATTCAAATAATTTAGAATTATTTTCCCTTTACACTCGTCACCCTTCCCCCAATTTGCACAAGTAAATCCACATTTTATTTTAATAAATTCAATTTCCATCACCCTTCCTAAAAGTTCTCCTTAAATCACTCCTATTTGTCTCTTTATTCGCATTATTTCCAATTAATGACGGAGTTGATTTAAAATATGATTCTTCTTTAGTTAGACTAGTGTTAACTAGACTCTAGATTCCTTTCTATGCATACACATTCTCTCCTCTATGTTTCTTTCTTATTTTAAAAACTCCCTTTTAATAATTTCTTACACTCATGTTACTTAAATCAAATCATTAGTATTATTTCAATTTTCTTAATTCTTGAAATTATTTACCTCATCCGCCTTTTTCTTTAGTTATTAATTTCAGTTTATCCTCTTTACAAAACTTATACTTAGGCTTAATTAAATTTTATTTGCAAAGGCTTAGACTTTTATAGAGATTTGTAATTAATAATTTCAATCATTAATTAATTAATTAATTAATTGATCTGGTAGTGATGAATATTTTACAAGGTTAATTTTTCACTCAGGATTTTCTAGGCCACCTAGATTCATTGACTCAAATTTTATTTACGTGATGTGTCATTCAAGACACACTCCATGCTCCAAGGGTGCCACTCACCCTTGATTGGTTTTGGCAGTTGTCCAACCCCTGGAGTGAACACTCCATTCAAGAAACCTTGTGAGAGGCTAAGGGCTTCTAAGGAATAAGGAATCTTCCTTATTGCGTTCCCCTTAGAAGAATTCATGAGCGATTGTCCTAGTCTTCCCTCACGACATCGTGGACCTCTCAAACTAGGCAATCGTTAACCCACAATTTGGGCTACTGCGGGAGTTCTAGTAGGTTGCGATGGGGACGTTACGACACCTCTCCCTCAATATCTGGTCTATGTGCATTGCCCCTTTACTCCTTATGTGAGTCATATTAGTAAGAAATCGCCAACCTGCATCTATCAATGAAAAAAATTTCAATGATCCATAAACAAAATCATAATATAATCGATCATATTTCAAATATTCATGAATGAAATACTGAAACCAATACAATCCACTCCCTTACTCAATTTGGAGTCCAAGGAGGTCCATTGATGCCATCAACATCCTAATCTGTCAAGTGTCCTGCACAATCAGGGGAAACTCGTCAATATCATCTGTCAATACATATATATCAAATAACATAATATCATAATTCATCAACATTATCACAAAATCACGTAAGCGAACCATAACCATGTACTATGACCGGATCACTTGCACACAAGTGTCCTCAAAGAATAAGTCATTAACATGTGCTCGCAAGAGCAGGATGTTACACTTAGCTTCATGGGTCCATTTAATCTCATCATCCTTTTTCAACATATTTGTAATAAGATTAATAATATCCACAAAATTAGGTATGAATCCCCTCAAGAATTTGATTCTACCTATGAATGATTGTATGGTATTTTTATTTCTAGGAATATCAATTTTCTGAATAGAATTCACTCTTTCAAGATCTATCTTAATCCCATCAGAAGATACAATGTGGCATAAACGTGTGCGCTCATACATAGAAAAATGATATTTCTTAGGATTTCATGATACACCATACCTTATGCATTTTTGAAATGTTTGTTTAAGGTGCTTCAGATGTTCACCATCTGATTTTTAGAATGCATTTATGTCATCAAGGTAGATCACCATGAACTTATCCTTTTCTCCAATGGATGCAATGTCCATGGCCCTATGAAATATAGTGCATGCATTCATAAAACAAAAGGCATCTTGTCATACATGAAAGTGCCCCATGCAGTAGTGAAGGCATTCTTCTTTCTGTCTTCTTCAAAAATTGATATTTGATTATATCCAGAATACCCATCAAACATGGAAATCCTCTAAGAACCCACCACTTTTTGTAGAATGTGATACATCTTTGGTAATGAATATTTATCCTTTAGTGAACACTGGTTCAAATTCATTAAGTCTACACATAACCTTATCTCACCTCTTTTCTTCTTGATTGGTACCAAATTAGCCACCCATTATGAATACCTTAAAGGTACTATGATCTTAGCATCCAACAATGTTTTCAATTTTTTTTCAATGATGGGAAACAACATTGGATTATACTATCTTAATTTTTTCTTAAAATATTAGGTGCATTTTTTCAAAGGAATTTTGTGTTGAATAATTTTGGTGTCAAACATCTTAAGATCTTCATACGACCATGCAAAAATATCAACAAACTCCTTTATAATATCAACATACCTACTCCTCTATTCCTCCAACAACACTTTGGAAAATTTTATAATCTTTGGATTAGTAGCAGTCCCAATATTACAGTCAACAACATCATTTTCTTGACATTGAATTGAAGGCTTTGTGGAAATATCATTGTTGTCAAAAAGTATTTCCAATGGAACTAGACCCTTTGGAATATGGTTAGTCTTAAGTTCCACAATTTAATTCCCTTCTACCTCATTCAGAAAAGGAATTTCCAACTGTTTTTCTCCCTCCTTATTTTTCTTCTCCTTATCAATAGTAATATAAGAAAATTCATCAATAGATTGAAGAAGCCTTTTCAGCTCCTAATTATCACTAAAAACTTGCCATTGTTTCAAATTATCTGTTATAGTTGGTCTATCCCTCATTTCGATATCATATTTAAGATTTGAACCCAATGGAGGTTTGAAACTACTTGCAACTATAGCTAAAGAATCTACTCTTTGATTAACACTCCTCGAAACAAATGAAATATTTAAATCTATAAATAAAATTTCAATTAAGTCCCATACCTCATTCCTATATTGCACTAGTCTCTGTTGTTTTTTATGATAAATATTCTTGATTTTATTAATGACTAACTCTGAGTCTCCAAAAATTGCCAATTTATCAATTCCCATGTCTTTTGCAGCTATGAATCTTAACAATATAGCTTCATATTCTACAATGTTATTAGTAGTCTCAAATTCAAGTTTGTACGATAAATATATAACATCTTTAGAAGGAAAAATAATCACAATCCCGACAACAAATCCCTCTCTTGAACATGAACCATCAAAAAATAATTTCCAAACTACATTCTCCATACATTTTTCTTGCTTACAAATAAGCTTATTATCATGAATTTCTAGTTCTTGAGCATCATCATTGATATGTAAGATAAAGCAACCAATTTCATCATCAACTACATAAATAGGGTGGTTTCCAAGATTATCATGGTCATTGACTATATAAGCAAGATAAACTTCTTTGTATAACTTCCTATGTTCTCCTCCGGAGATAGGAATTGTAGCATATGTTAAGCCCATTTGTAGATATCCTCCTACCTTCTTTTCCTAGGATATAGAAACCAATACTCCAAAATTTTGTGGTATGTCAACAACTACAATATCCATGACAACACTTTTCATAGGAAGCTGAGACAGTGTCACAACCAAATCGTCAATAACCCCTAAACATTTGACTTTCTTAGAATCAAAAGAATAAAGGTCCTGATAAGTTTTTGTGATGTGACAATGTCCAATCCTAATTCATCCATAAATACCTTTAGCATTACATTATGTGAAGCTCGAGAGTCCATGAGACAATTATGCATAATTTTATCATGTATATTCAGTGATATATAAAAAGGTTGTGAAGAATCATATTTTCCCTCAATATGTGGGTCCATTGTGACAGTAGTATTTTCATCTATAAATTTATTGTATCTGAGGAGATGACAGATGCAGGAGGTTGCAATACCTTCAAAATATAATCCTTAAAATACCCATTCTTCATTAATTCTACCAAAGGGACATGAAATTTAATTTTACTTATCTCATGTTCCAAATTAAAAGAAACCAACTTTCTTTATGTCTCCTTCACATCTGGAACAACAGGCTTTATGACTTGTTGATCTAATGTATTTCCCGTGTCTTTTCTTGACCCATCCTTATATAGAACATTTGTTTTCTTATTTTGAGTTTGTACATTGGGCTTTGGTGCAGTTTTCCTAGGTTTTAAATCATATCTCTTTTGAGGCTCATTTTGAAAATTTTCTTCCTCCTCTTTGTTCTCATTAAACTAATTAAATACCAAATATTCCTCATAGTCACGTTGATTTAAGTGGATAGAAGGAAGCTCTATTTCATTGAAAAGAACTTCATGATTATCCTCAGTATCATCATTTTCATCAATCTCCTCAACAACATTGTTCTGGAAAGGGGGAATAATTATTTGATTCTCTTGATTTATTCTTTCTCTTTTCAAGAGATAAGGGGAATTATTGGGTCTCATGTATTGATTTTTATTCCTATTCCCAACATCTTGAGTAGGTCTATTTGTTTTATTTCCTTCAAAATTTAGTATAGCTAATTTAGATGTTAGATTTTTTAGCATTTTGGGCATTTCTTCAATTTTTGGACCAGCTGTTGGAGCTTTAGAAGAAGATGGAAGATCATCCTTTTGTTTATTTCTATATCTATCATGTTTGTTCTTAAGTTTTTCAACTGCTAAATTTTTTTCTTCCACTTCAACAACTGCCTCTTGCATAAGACTCAAAGTAGTTTATCTCCTTTCTCTCAAGGATAGAGAAAACTCAACATCGAATGCATTAGCAAAAGTAATTTTAGCAGAAGTTTCATTGGGCTTGATCTCAGTAGGGATTTTACTGTACATCTTGTTGAATCTTTTAGTGAAATATGACATAGATTCATTGTTTTTTCTCTTCAAGGCTCCAACCTTAGTAATGTAGTACAAATAATATTTTTTATCTCCCCACTATCTCAGAAAGGTTTCATCTAAAACATCAATGTTTGCAATAGAACCTACATGAATACCTCTAAACCATTTTCTCACTTGTCCATCTAGACTTTGAAAAAACACTCTCATCCAAACGTCTAAATGCTCTATGTTGAAATTATCAACAAAGCTATAGTAAGATGCTAAATGTTCCTCAACAGTAACATATCCCTCTCCATTGAATAAGGGAAAGTATTTCATGTAATGTACAATTGGAAAAGCATTCATGTTTTGAGGTAAAACCAGGGGTGCATATCTATAACGAATGATAGAATCCATTATATTTACATCCATGGTTGGGACAGTTGGAACTTGAGATTTTGGAGGAAATGATGGGAGAAATGAAGAAGTTGAAGATGGTTGAGGATGATTTTATTCAGATTTCATAAATCCTTCTATGACAAGAATATTATTAAAGATATGTATTTAGGGATTATCCTCTTTAGATATGCTCAACTAAGGAGTTAGTGAGGTTGGGATTTGTTCTATTTCCTCCTTTGTATACTTAGGAAATTGTTTGAGGGCGTCTTATATAAATAGAGAGTGTCGATCATATTCATATTTAATAAGATAAGAAAAAGGGTTCCATTCTTCCATTATTTGTTCACCCAATTGAATACCTATATGTTCTTCTAAAGGAACAATCTCAGGTAGACAATTTTCTTCAACTATTTATGGAGGAACGATTTCTGATGAAATTTTTTCATCAACTACTTTTGAAGCAACAACAATGGTTTTTCTTCAAGAATGGGATTTGTTTCTTCAAAGGAAGGCCCCCCTTTAGATGATTAAGACTTACCCTGAGTAATCTTTGGCTTCCTCAATGGTATCAGTGGATTTGATAGTGTTGGGACTTGATTGAGATCTTGATTCATCCTGGTTCTTCTTTTTCTTGAAGATGAAGATGATGTTAGATCTTTGGTAGGCTCGAAATTTGGTCCTCTTACTTCTCATTTAGGAGTGATAACTTCTATAATGGAGTCTCCAGGTGAAACGTATGTAGTCAAAGTTCTGTGTCTAACTCTTTTTCACAATCAAGAGCTAGGTCTGTTCAATGTCGTACACCTAGGGAATATACTTCGTTCCTCTATCCCGAGCAACATCACCAACATATGGTATCCCTAAAGTTTGCACTAGACTGTGATAGGGAAAAGCTAGGGCACCTCAATTATTGCATTAGTTTTTTTGGTTTTAATTATGAATCAATTGGTTTGGATAGGTTTGGATAGGTTGGAAGGTTATGGATCTAGTCACACACTTTCAATCAATTTGTGAGAAACACTTCACTTAGTCAAGGAAATTCACACTAATAGGTCAGATAAATAAAAAAATGAATGGATACGAAAAGATAGAGGAAACATAGAGCACAAGTTAACAATCTATTCACTTGTATTAAGAATATTTTCAAGTTCAAAATGATATTTTAAAACTTGAAACTAGTACTTGAATAAAAATTCTCAAAAAAGGTAATTTAACAGTAAATAATTCACTAGAATTATAGTTGAACCAAGGAAAAATCAATTCTTTGCATAGATTTCAATTGCATTCAAATAAGACAGACAAAGATGAAATAAATAGATAAACAGTCTATCCATCAAGATGTTTAATTCCTTGAGTATAAAGTC
>SNQJ01S0081405.1:35457-70580 GCA_010110895.2 Picea sitchensis
TAAGGGAAATTATTACACATAACTATTATGTATGCATCATCCATCAATGACAAAAAGTACTTTTTATAACTAGAATTGTCATCTCATGCATGTATCTAAAATAATGGACATTTAAAGATATAAAATCACTAATCCACTACAACATTGATTGACACCGGTTTCAAGGTAAGAACGCTGGAGTAAAAATATATTTTTACCCCTTAATTTCTAAAAGTGAAAAATAATAATTTTTTAATAAAGAGCACTTGGAGTAATTTGATGGAAGGAAATTGAAATGAGGAAATTTCTTTAATAGTAATTAAATCAATGGAAGAGTATCTAGTTGAGGAAGAGTTTTGCAAGATTAAGTAGTGGTAGTCTCGTACATTCATGCTTCCATTTAATGTTAATGTCATTTGTGCCACTAATTTAATGTTAATATGATTTGTGACACTAAAACTGGGTAATCTATATCTTCTAATTCTAAAAAGAATATGATAAATTTACTATCTGATTCACTAAAGTTTCACCTACGTATCCATTGTGAGTAAAGGGAGTCCAATCATAAGTCAATAACCCAATAAAAAGATTGCTTTAACATACCTTAAAAAGAACTTAGTGGAAGAAAAACCATAAAAATACAATAGGGAAGCAACTACTAATGCATCCATTAAAAAGTATTGTAAGAAACTACAATCATTCCATACTTATTAATCATTGACATCCGGACTGTGTTGGCTAAGGAAGTTAACGGGTGGAAGGCTCTCTATGTCGGGAATGTTTCAAGGAAGACTTGAATCCCAACATTCTTCCCTCGATGTTCTGCTACGCATGGATACATGCGATTCTCCAACACTAGTTTTTGTTACCCTGCTCATCGATGAATAATTGGTTAAGGGAGGCGTCCTCAATCGGTATGGTGACAATCCAGGTGCAACTAGTTCTTTCCAATCAATTTTCCTCATGCAGTGGTTACAACCGGTGCATGTTCTTCCAGTTGGCATAGGTGCTAAGGCTCTGAGATTCACCAGGCAGAAGGGATAAGGCAACAATACAGGTAGATCGCTTCTATCCAACACGTCCTAATTACTATTTAGGAGCAGTCTAGGGTGCAAGGAGCAAGTCTCTCTCTCAAGAATTAAAAGTTTGTGCCCAGGATTTGAGTCTGAATCCATCTGGAAAAAACAATTAACATAACTACCATCTCCTAATGTCAAGATTGCAAGCCATGAGGGTCCTTCAAGAATACTTTGATTAAAATCATTTGCACCAACAAGGAAGTTGGTTTGGGTCGATTCTCGGTTACAACCCTTCAACTAACCATCCATTCAGAAGCATTTAAGGGAAGGGGTGAAGACTAGTGCACAGGTCTAGGTTCTGGATAGAGAATACCCCTCAAAGTTTTTTTTTCCAACTCGAGATCTAGATTGAACTGCAAGATAATGGGATGTTAAATATCATCTGGGTTAACACAATGGAAAGGGATGTTGAGGAGGGAAACTAAGGATTGGATAATGAACCAGTTATTAATTATTAATCCAGATCATTACCAATTCAGAATATTTTTATTTAGGAAGTAAATATCAACAAGGAAATTAAAAAATGAATGTAATATCCAGAAACATATATTACCATACCAAAATATGAATGTAAGATCCAAAAATATATATTGCCATACATACTGATCCAATTCATGAGACGAACAAGTATGTTCATTTAGAATGTCGTTGTATTATGCAATATTTGTATGCTTCTAACAATATCTATATTAACTTCAATAAATAAAAATGGAATAAATCATTTCCTATAATGTTTTGAATGATAAATATGGTACACATTCATTGTAGAAATTTCATGATACTAGCAAGACGTTATTCTCTAAAACTGCAATTTACACAATTAATATTCTAATACTAAATGAACTATTCAACAAATACCGTGACTAGAAGAACAACGAATGTTGAGATTGATATTTGATCGAGAACAAGTTTCACAATGTCTTCCTCCTTCATCTTGCTAATCCAAGGAATTCACCGGTACCTCCCAACCAATGCTAGGTGTACTCTTATTCCCCTTTATCCCCTCGAGCCATAAAGGGGCCACACACACAACCAACCATAAATCCTCTAGCCCCTAGCTTGCCTTGCAAGGTAGAGCCACCACTCTCTCTCAATCTAGGTATCCCAACTCTCATAAGTAAAACCAGTCAAAAATTATGAAGCATAACTTTACCCATAAACAGTGTGATCCATTTCTCATCTCAACCATTTGTTTTATAGAATTTCCCCATAACTCATCCCTGCTTTCACAATTAATTTGTTTTTTCATTCAAATAATTTAGAATTATTTTCCCTTTACACTCGTCACCCTTCCCCCAATTTGCACAAGTAAATCCACATTTTATTTTAATAAATTCAATTTCCATCACCCTTCCTAAAAGTTCTCCTTAAATCACTCCTATTTGTCTCTTTATTCGCATTATTTCCAATTAATGACGGAGTTGATTTAAAATATGATTCTTCTTTAGTTAGACTAGTGTTAACTAGACTCTAGATTCCTTTCTATGCATACACATTCTCTCCTCTATGTTTCTTTCTTATTTTAAAAACTCCCTTTTAATAATTTCTTACACTCATGTTACTTAAATCAAATCATTAGTATTATTTCAATTTTCTTAATTCTTGAAATTATTTACCTCATCCGCCTTTTTCTTTAGTTATTAATTTCAGTTTATCCTCTTTACAAAACTTATACTTAGGCTTAATTAAATTTTATTTGCAAAGGCTTAGACTTTTATAGAGATTTGTAATTAATAATTTCAATCATTAATTAATTAATTAATTAATTGATCTGGTAGTGATGAATATTTTACAAGGTTAATTTTTCACTCAGGATTTTCTAGGCCACCTAGATTCATTGACTCAAATTTTATTTACGTGATGTGTCATTCAAGACACACTCCATGCTCCAAGGGTGCCACTCACCCTTGATTGGTTTTGGCAGTTGTCCAACCCCTGGAGTGAACACTCCATTCAAGAAACCTTGTGAGAGGCTAAGGGCTTCTAAGGAATAAGGAATCTTCCTTATTGCGTTCCCCTTAGAAGAATTCATGAGCGATTGTCCTAGTCTTCCCTCACGACATCGTGGACCTCTCAAACTAGGCAATCGTTAACCCACAATTTGGGCTACTGCGGGAGTTCTAGTAGGTTGCGATGGGGACGTTACGACACCTCTCCCTCAATATCTGGTCTATGTGCATTGCCCCTTTACTCCTTATGTGAGTCATATTAGTAAGAAATCGCCAACCTGCATCTATCAATGAAAAAAATTTCAATGATCCATAAACAAAATCATAATATAATCGATCATATTTCAAATATTCATGAATGAAATACTGAAACCAATACAATCCACTCCCTTACTCAATTTGGAGTCCAAGGAGGTCCATTGATGCCATCAACATCCTAATCTGTCAAGTGTCCTGCACAATCAGGGGAAACTCGTCAATATCATCTGTCAATACATATATATCAAATAACATAATATCATAATTCATCAACATTATCACAAAATCACGTAAGCGAACCATAACCATGTACTATGACCGGATCACTTGCACACAAGTGTCCTCAAAGAATAAGTCATTAACATGTGCTCGCAAGAGCAGGATGTTACACTTAGCTTCATGGGTCCATTTAATCTCATCATCCTTTTTCAACATATTTGTAATAAGATTAATAATATCCACAAAATTAGGTATGAATCCCCTCAAGAATTTGATTCTACCTATGAATGATTGTATGGTATTTTTATTTCTAGGAATATCAATTTTCTGAATAGAATTCACTCTTTCAAGATCTATCTTAATCCCATCAGAAGATACAATGTGGCATAAACGTGTGCGCTCATACATAGAAAAATGATATTTCTTAGGATTTCATGATACACCATACCTTATGCATTTTTGAAATGTTTGTTTAAGGTGCTTCAGATGTTCACCATCTGATTTTTAGAATGCATTTATGTCATCAAGGTAGATCACCATGAACTTATCCTTTTCTCCAATGGATGCAATGTCCATGGCCCTATGAAATATAGTGCATGCATTCATAAAACAAAAGGCATCTTGTCATACATGAAAGTGCCCCATGCAGTAGTGAAGGCATTCTTCTTTCTGTCTTCTTCAAAAATTGATATTTGATTATATCCAGAATACCCATCAAACATGGAAATCCTCTAAGAACCCACCACTTTTTGTAGAATGTGATACATCTTTGGTAATGAATATTTATCCTTTAGTGAACACTGGTTCAAATTCATTAAGTCTACACATAACCTTATCTCACCTCTTTTCTTCTTGATTGGTACCAAATTAGCCACCCATTATGAATACCTTAAAGGTACTATGATCTTAGCATCCAACAATGTTTTCAATTTTTTTTCAATGATGGGAAACAACATTGGATTATACTATCTTAATTTTTTCTTAAAATATTAGGTGCATTTTTTCAAAGGAATTTTGTGTTGAATAATTTTGGTGTCAAACATCTTAAGATCTTCATACGACCATGCAAAAATATCAACAAACTCCTTTATAATATCAACATACCTACTCCTCTATTCCTCCAACAACACTTTGGAAAATTTTATAATCTTTGGATTAGTAGCAGTCCCAATATTACAGTCAACAACATCATTTTCTTGACATTGAATTGAAGGCTTTGTGGAAATATCATTGTTGTCAAAAAGTATTTCCAATGGAACTAGACCCTTTGGAATATGGTTAGTCTTAAGTTCCACAATTTAATTCCCTTCTACCTCATTCAGAAAAGGAATTTCCAACTGTTTTTCTCCCTCCTTATTTTTCTTCTCCTTATCAATAGTAATATAAGAAAATTCATCAATAGATTGAAGAAGCCTTTTCAGCTCCTAATTATCACTAAAAACTTGCCATTGTTTCAAATTATCTGTTATAGTTGGTCTATCCCTCATTTCGATATCATATTTAAGATTTGAACCCAATGGAGGTTTGAAACTACTTGCAACTATAGCTAAAGAATCTACTCTTTGATTAACACTCCTCGAAACAAATGAAATATTTAAATCTATAAATAAAATTTCAATTAAGTCCCATACCTCATTCCTATATTGCACTAGTCTCTGTTGTTTTTTATGATAAATATTCTTGATTTTATTAATGACTAACTCTGAGTCTCCAAAAATTGCCAATTTATCAATTCCCATGT
The DNA here is from genome assembly GCA_010110895.2 of Picea sitchensis. Classification (NCBI taxonomy): domain Eukaryota; kingdom Viridiplantae; phylum Streptophyta; class Pinopsida; order Pinales; family Pinaceae; genus Picea; species Picea sitchensis. The sequence continues at coordinate 40,683 of SNQJ01S0081405.1, forward strand.
CTTTTGCAGCTATGAATCTTAACAATATAGCTTCATATTCTACAATGTTATTAGTAGTCTCAAATTCAAGTTTGTACGATAAATATATAACATCTTTAGAAGGAAAAATAATCACAATCCCGACAACAAATCCCTCTCTTGAACATGAACCATCAAAAAATAATTTCCAAACTACATTCTCCATACATTTTTCTTGCTTACAAATAAGCTTATTATCATGAATTTCTAGTTCTTGAGCATCATCATTGATATGTAAGATAAAGCAACCAATTTCATCATCAACTACATAAATAGGGTGGTTTCCAAGATTATCATGGTCATTGACTATATAAGCAAGATAAACTTCTTTGTATAACTTCCTATGTTCTCCTCCGGAGATAGGAATTGTAGCATATGTTAAGCCCATTTGTAGATATCCTCCTACCTTCTTTTCCTAGGATATAGAAACCAATACTCCAAAATTTTGTGGTATGTCAACAACTACAATATCCATGACAACACTTTTCATAGGAAGCTGAGACAGTGTCACAACCAAATCGTCAATAACCCCTAAACATTTGACTTTCTTAGAATCAAAAGAATAAAGGTCCTGATAAGTTTTTGTGATGTGACAATGTCCAATCCTAATTCATCCATAAATACCTTTAGCATTACATTATGTGAAGCTCGAGAGTCCATGAGACAATTATGCATAATTTTATCATGTATATTCAGTGATATATAAAAAGGTTGTGAAGAATCATATTTTCCCTCAATATGTGGGTCCATTGTGACAGTAGTATTTTCATCTATAAATTTATTGTATCTGAGGAGATGACAGATGCAGGAGGTTGCAATACCTTCAAAATATAATCCTTAAAATACCCATTCTTCATTAATTCTACCAAAGGGACATGAAATTTAATTTTACTTATCTCATGTTCCAAATTAAAAGAAACCAACTTTCTTTATGTCTCCTTCACATCTGGAACAACAGGCTTTATGACTTGTTGATCTAATGTATTTCCCGTGTCTTTTCTTGACCCATCCTTATATAGAACATTTGTTTTCTTATTTTGAGTTTGTACATTGGGCTTTGGTGCAGTTTTCCTAGGTTTTAAATCATATCTCTTTTGAGGCTCATTTTGAAAATTTTCTTCCTCCTCTTTGTTCTCATTAAACTAATTAAATACCAAATATTCCTCATAGTCACGTTGATTTAAGTGGATAGAAGGAAGCTCTATTTCATTGAAAAGAACTTCATGATTATCCTCAGTATCATCATTTTCATCAATCTCCTCAACAACATTGTTCTGGAAAGGGGGAATAATTATTTGATTCTCTTGATTTATTCTTTCTCTTTTCAAGAGATAAGGGGAATTATTGGGTCTCATGTATTGATTTTTATTCCTATTCCCAACATCTTGAGTAGGTCTATTTGTTTTATTTCCTTCAAAATTTAGTATAGCTAATTTAGATGTTAGATTTTTTAGCATTTTGGGCATTTCTTCAATTTTTGGACCAGCTGTTGGAGCTTTAGAAGAAGATGGAAGATCATCCTTTTGTTTATTTCTATATCTATCATGTTTGTTCTTAAGTTTTTCAACTGCTAAATTTTTTTCTTCCACTTCAACAACTGCCTCTTGCATAAGACTCAAAGTAGTTTATCTCCTTTCTCTCAAGGATAGAGAAAACTCAACATCGAATGCATTAGCAAAAGTAATTTTAGCAGAAGTTTCATTGGGCTTGATCTCAGTAGGGATTTTACTGTACATCTTGTTGAATCTTTTAGTGAAATATGACATAGATTCATTGTTTTTTCTCTTCAAGGCTCCAACCTTAGTAATGTAGTACAAATAATATTTTTTATCTCCCCACTATCTCAGAAAGGTTTCATCTAAAACATCAATGTTTGCAATAGAACCTACATGAATACCTCTAAACCATTTTCTCACTTGTCCATCTAGACTTTGAAAAAACACTCTCATCCAAACGTCTAAATGCTCTATGTTGAAATTATCAACAAAGCTATAGTAAGATGCTAAATGTTCCTCAACAGTAACATATCCCTCTCCATTGAATAAGGGAAAGTATTTCATGTAATGTACAATTGGAAAAGCATTCATGTTTTGAGGTAAAACCAGGGGTGCATATCTATAACGAATGATAGAATCCATTATATTTACATCCATGGTTGGGACAGTTGGAACTTGAGATTTTGGAGGAAATGATGGGAGAAATGAAGAAGTTGAAGATGGTTGAGGATGATTTTATTCAGATTTCATAAATCCTTCTATGACAAGAATATTATTAAAGATATGTATTTAGGGATTATCCTCTTTAGATATGCTCAACTAAGGAGTTAGTGAGGTTGGGATTTGTTCTATTTCCTCCTTTGTATACTTAGGAAATTGTTTGAGGGCGTCTTATATAAATAGAGAGTGTCGATCATATTCATATTTAATAAGATAAGAAAAAGGGTTCCATTCTTCCATTATTTGTTCACCCAATTGAATACCTATATGTTCTTCTAAAGGAACAATCTCAGGTAGACAATTTTCTTCAACTATTTATGGAGGAACGATTTCTGATGAAATTTTTTCATCAACTACTTTTGAAGCAACAACAATGGTTTTTCTTCAAGAATGGGATTTGTTTCTTCAAAGGAAGGCCCCCCTTTAGATGATTAAGACTTACCCTGAGTAATCTTTGGCTTCCTCAATGGTATCAGTGGATTTGATAGTGTTGGGACTTGATTGAGATCTTGATTCATCCTGGTTCTTCTTTTTCTTGAAGATGAAGATGATGTTAGATCTTTGGTAGGCTCGAAATTTGGTCCTCTTACTTCTCATTTAGGAGTGATAACTTCTATAATGGAGTCTCCAGGTGAAACGTATGTAGTCAAAGTTCTGTGTCTAACTCTTTTTCACAATCAAGAGCTAGGTCTGTTCAATGTCGTACACCTAGGGAATATACTTCGTTCCTCTATCCCGAGCAACATCACCAACATATGGTATCCCTAAAGTTTGCACTAGACTGTGATAGGGAAAAGCTAGGGCACCTCAATTATTGCATTAGTTTTTTTGGTTTTAATTATGAATCAATTGGTTTGGATAGGTTTGGATAGGTTGGAAGGTTATGGATCTAGTCACACACTTTCAATCAATTTGTGAGAAACACTTCACTTAGTCAAGGAAATTCACACTAATAGGTCAGATAAATAAAAAAATGAATGGATACGAAAAGATAGAGGAAACATAGAGCACAAGTTAACAATCTATTCACTTGTATTAAGAATATTTTCAAGTTCAAAATGATATTTTAAAACTTGAAACTAGTACTTGAATAAAAATTCTCAAAAAAGGTAATTTAACAGTAAATAATTCACTAGAATTATAGTTGAACCAAGGAAAAATCAATTCTTTGCATAGATTTCAATTGCATTCAAATAAGACAGACAAAGATGAAATAAATAGATAAACAGTCTATCCATCAAGATGTTTAATTCCTTGAGTATAAAGTCTTGCAAGCTTGAATGTCTTTACAATTTTTTAGACCTTTCCCTTCGGTTTAATCCCAAAATCCTAAACCCTTTACCCTCTCTTTTGATTTTGTTTTATAGATAGAGAATAGATACAAGTTTAGATCTCAGATCCCAAAACATAGGTTTAATTATGATTGTATATTTATATGCCCAACTACTAGATATAAATTATATTCTACTTACATCAAATTTGGGCAGATAACAAAACCTTATATCCTAGGTGAAGATCCTCTATTTTAGGATCACATCTTTGACTCCTAAATATATTCTTTAATACTAACACAATGTAATTAAAAATGTCCATCTTGGAGAAAAATATGTGGAAGAAGTAATATTTCGATCTCCACCTTGATTTGGTGTTCTATATTCATGGTCTTCGAACTTGTTTACAAAATGAGCCTTCAAATTTATTGTAGTTTGTTAACCGTCTTCGAAACAGAGGCGCTACAAAAATAACGTCTTCTTTGCGGTGCTACTCAAAACTGATAAAACCTACACTTTAACAAAGTTTCTAGACTTTCTTCATCCTTCGACAATATTTCGATGTTTGAACTTCTCCTGAAGCCACTTAGTGTTGAGGACTTTGCTAGTCCAATAAAATTTCTTGTTCTTATTCATCAACCAAAATTAGTAATGACACATAATTAACACATCATCATATTACATAACAACGCAACCAACACATCAATCAAAATCAGTAACGACACATAATTAACACATCATCATATTAGATAACGACACAAATCAATAAGAAACATAAATGGTGACGCAAGATCAAGTCTTCACAATATAACACAGAGAGACTACCCGCCCAACCTACCCTGCAAGGTTAGGACCTCTAAGACACATAAGCAATGCTCAAGCCGATGATTCATCCGATTGATTTTGACAATTTAAGGTCTCGGGGATGGAAAATCTTCTGAGGAACAAGGAGGTGTCTACATCCCACTAACACAATCAAGTCCAAAAACCAGCTAGTTATATCAACAACATCAACGATAATTAATGACACAATAATTTTCTAATAACCAATCACAATCATAGAAATTCCATGGTGCACTATAATTTACTTACTAAATCAATCATACAAATACATAAGAGAAGGAACAAGTGTAATCAACTTTATTTTTATGGCTCAAAAGAAAACATCTATTTTATTTCAAGGCACAGAACAATTCTATTACAACATACATCACATCATTCAATGGCGCAAGAGTAATTATCAATTTAATTCATGGCGTGAAATAAATCTAATCTAATAATTTGAGAATGCAAGAATAAAGTTACTCATCCATTTATTCCATGCAGAAAGTAATCTAATTACATCAATTTCAGGGCATTAATTTAAGAGAATAATTGTGAAGAAATCACACGTCAACTTAAATTAATGCCCGCAAGTAAATTGTATTACTAAACTAATCATGCATCACCATTATTGCAATGCGCGTGAATAGTGAAAAATCGTAAACATTTATGCATTATCATTAGTCCATAGAGCATTGAAATCTAACCACTTAATCATTACATAAATAAGAGATTTTTATCTGAATGGATATATAGACTTTTATGGTGTTTAAACTAAGTTTTACAATTAAAACGAATGGAATCTATTCATTAAATTAATAGTTTTTTAGACACTTCATAATATTAATAATAATAATCATAGAAATTTATTCGACAATAATTATCCATAACTCCAAATTAATAAGGATTTTAACATAGACTAAAACAATAACCACCGCACGAGAGGATGTCAATAAAGGGGTACCAAAAATTATACACCATCAATCAACATCAATATTTTTAAGAAAGAAAAGTCGTTGAAACACTCATGGAACATTTTAAAACTTTAAGAAACCCCAAGAAGTGGAAGAGACACCCAATTTTGTTGTTTGGATACTCAAGTGACTAAGAACCCTTTTTATTATCTCCAATCTAATTGACAAGTTGGAATTGTGAAAAATATCTAAAAGGTTGACTCTATTGTCTTTATTGCTTTAAATAAGGTGAAAGGCCACAACATATGAATGATTACCTTTCATGGTAATCTTCCACTATTTTTCATGCTTCAACACAAAACATAAATAATAAAAACAATACATATTAAATATCAATAGATAAATACACACGTAATATAAATAAAGTAATAAAGGCTATTTATAAGGATGACAAAGACGATTAATCAAAAAAATATCATAAATTTAAAAGCACTAATAAAAAATATTTATTTCCATCGCATTATAAAGATATGGTAGAAGTTTGCATGGGATGCTTCCACATGAAAATATGTAATAGAACATACACAAGACACAGAGAAAAAATGAGGTTAAGAACATTGTATGAATACACCAAAACACAGACAATATTTTAGGTACAAAAAACTGCAGAGAAAATGAGATGAAGTTCATCAGGTGAATACACCAATGCAGGCAGTATTATGGGTAAACACAGAGAAAAAAAATGATATTAAGTTCATCGGAGGCAAGGCTCATAACACACCATTATAAAAAAAAATGACCTCAGACTTTGTCCATGTTGCACCTTCAAAAACAATTCTAGGAGAAATGGTCTTTAAAAAAACCGCAGAGATAACTGCATAAAATTTGTTGAGCAATGAAGCATAAATTCGTTGAGCAACACGAAGGTGATTCACAGAGGTTAAATAAGGTTTTCCCTAACATACACAATATTCTTTAATGCATGAAAAAAAAATGCAGAGTTTTCCAAGAACAAAGGAATCTTTCCCAACACACATATAGTTCTTTTCCATACTAAATCACAGAGAAGCAAAATCTAATTTCATCGAGGGAATAAGGGGCGAATTTGCGGGGTAATGGAAGGAATATCGCAAAGGTTAAAACCCATCAAATTTCGTAGAAGATACAATCCTAACGCAAATATCCTTAAAAGAAATTCTCATAGGTTATAACTCCATCAAAATCACAGAGGTTGCATTCGTAAGGGAAACACAGAGGACTGTAAAGGAAACATTCGGATGAAAATATAAAGGGAACACATATGTATGTAAAGGAAACGATGAGGTTATAAAACCCATCCAAATTCTTCGAGGATGTAAATGTAAAGGGAACACATAGGTCTATCAAACTCTAAGGTTATAAAACCCATCCAAATTCGTTGAGGATGCAAATGTAAAGGGAATGTAGAGGTTTGTAAAGGAAACATTGAGGTTATAAAACCCCTCCAAATTCATTGAGGATGCAAATGTAAAGGGAACACAGAGGCCTATAAAGGAAACAATGAGGCTATAAAACCCATCCAAATTCATTGAGGATGAAAATGTCAAGGGAACACAGAAGGGAAAACAAGTTCGTCGAGAAAGGAGACAATAGTTGGGTTGACCATTCTAGACGAAAACACAGAGGTGAAAGTCTCAGAGATGTTAAAAAAAATGCAGATAAAATTGAAGGTAAATGAACTTTAGGGGGCTCGTAAGGCTGGGTGAATTTCAACATCAAACACACAAGGGTTTTCTAAGAGAAACATAGGGAAAAAACACCAGGGGCATGGCTATGTTTTTCAAAAAAAGAGGCAGAGGTTTCATAGTAAAAAATATTTGCAAGCATAAAAAGAGTCTCATACGAACTAAGTCTCATCAGATAATAGAAATAAGCAACACTGAGATTGCTCCCAGTGATCTATACATCGATTTATACTTCATTAAGAAACTGCAAATATTAATATTACAACATACAATCATTATATCACCAAGAATGCATGTGTTTTATAAACATTTACACCCAGAGTCCATTAACGTCAATATTCAAATATAGAAGAGTACATTGATTTTATCGACACATAAATAATGAAATATACATGATCGTGACTAGGAAATAGTGGTAATGGAGTTGCACGTATGTCCAGCAACCAGTGTGTGTCATTTCCAAGCTTGCACCTCATCAATCTGCCTTTGCCTGCTTGCTAATTAGTGAAACTTCACCTGTACCTCCCAACCAACGCTAGGGGTTCTCTTATTCCCCGTGAGCCCCCTGATCCAAAAGAGGGTCATGCACACACAACCAAAATCCTCTAGCTCCCATCTCACCTAACAAGGTAGAGCCACCTCTCTCTCTCTCTCTCTCTCTCTCTCTCTCTCTCTCTCTTGAGTTGGGTATCCCAACTCTCACAAGTAAAACTAGTCATAATTTATGCAACAAAACCTTACTCATAACCAATGATGATCCATTCCTCCTCTTAGCCATTTGTTTTACAGAATTTTCTTCATGACAACTTGCCATTTGTACATTAATTTCATTTTTTTTTTAATTTAATTAGGAATTATCCCCCCCATACACTTTTAACTCGTTCCCTTAGTTGCACAAGTAAATCCACAATTTAATTTAATTAAAAGTCAATTTCCCTCACCCATCCTAAAATTTCTCATAAAATCACTCCTATTTGTCCCTTTATTCTCTTTATTTCCCATTTATGACTAAAGCCTCTCTAAAATAGAGTTGATTTAAAATAGGAATGTTCTCTAGTTAGACTAGACTCTAGATACCTTTCTATGCTTACACATTCTTGTATGCTTTATTCCTTTCTTATTTTAGTTTCTAATTTGGTATTTACTTGCACAAAGTGTAATAATTCACTCTTTAAATTTTTTTTATTTTTATTGATTTCTTAATTTGATTTACTTCACCCCTTGTTATTTAATTTATAAAATTAGCTTTTAGTCTTCTCACTATTATTAGAATTAGAATTTGTTACGTTTTTTATTTGCACGAGTTTAGACCCTTAGGGATTATGCTTAATAAATTCATTATTTAGTTAATTAATTAATCAATTAATTAATTAATTCGGCAGGTGGTGAAGATTTTACAGGGTTTAACATTCGCTCAAAGTTTTCTATCCCACCTAGATTCATTGACTCATTTTTTTTTAAATGTCACGACAGTCCCTTCAGGACACACTCCATGCTACGAGGGTGTCACTTGCCTTTGATTCAATTTTTAATTACACAACATGACCTTAAAGACGCACTATGTGCTCCAAGGGTGCCACTCGACTTTGAATGGTTTTGGTAGTTGTCCAACCCTTGGAGTCAATACTCCATTGAGGAGACCTTGTGAGAGACTAAGGGCCTCTAAGGAATCAGTACCCTACCTTATTGCACGCCGCCTAGAATATTCATGAGTGACTGTCTCATTCTTCCCTCACGAAATCATGGATCTCTCAAATTAGGTAATCATTAAACTACAATTAGAGCCATGACGGGAGTGCTAGTAGGATGTGACAGGGTTGTTGTCACACCTCTCCCTCAATATCTTGGTGATGTGCATGTCCCCTTTACTCCTTATGTGAGTCTGATTAGACAACAATCGTCATCCTACATCCATCAACGAAACATTGTCAATGATCCATAAACAACATTATAATATACCCGATCATATGTCACATATGCATAAATAAAATACTCAAACCAATACAATCCACTCCCTAAGTTGATCCAGAGTCCAAGGAGGTCCATTGATTCCATCGACATCGTCAATCTATCAGTGTCCTGCACACTTAGGGGAAACTCATCAATAGCATATGTCAATACATAGATATACAATTAATATAACCTCATAATCCATCAACATCATCATAAGAATCCACAAGCGAAAGAGACAACATATACTAAAAATGGATCACTTACACACAAGTGTCCTCAAAGAATAATTTAATAACATGTTTTCGCAAGAGATGGATGTTACATACACCCCCTCTTGTTTTAAACTTCGTCCTAAAGTTTTACAGTATATAAATGCAGTAAATAAAGGATCTGAAAAGATCTCAAAGTATAACTATCAAATAAATATGGAAATTGTTGGCGCATATCATATTCATCCTCCTAGGTAGTCGAGTGTGGACTATAATTGTCCCAGTAGACCTTGACCTGATCGAATTTTCAACATCACAGTTGTCGAATGCGATGGTCTAGAATGCAAATTGGCTCTGTCGTGAGTGCACCCTCATCCGACACCTATAAGGAACTCATGTTAATCACATGTGTAGGATCTCTAACATAATGTCTCAAAACAGATACATGAAAAACATCGTGCATACGCCTCAAAAAATCAGGCAAGGCCAATCGATAGGCCATCGACCCTTTATTTTCCACAACTTTGAAAGGTCCCACAAACCTAGGAGAGAGTGGAGCGCCCTTTCCAAACTTGATCAAACACTTGTGCAGTTTCACCTGCAAGAAGAATCAATCACCAACTTCATAACTATGGTGAACGCGATGCGCATTGGCATAACTCTTTTGTCAATCTTTCTCTTCTTTAATCCTTTGTCTTATCATTTTCATTTGTTCTTTCATTTCTTGGAGCGCTTCTAGTCCTACAAGGACCCAATCCTCAAGTGGATTCCAACTCAAAGGCGTCTGACACAGTTGCATGTAAATAAACTCAAATGGTGCCATCTTAATGGTGCTTTGATAGCTATTGTTGTACACAAACTCTACCAGTGGAAAGAACTCTTCCCAATACTTATGTTGGTTCATCACATACACACACAACATATCTTCCAATATTTTGTTCTTTATTTCTATGTTACTGTCTGTCTGAGGGTGATAAGTTGTACTAAAGTTAAGTTGGGTTCCCAAGGCCTCTTGTAAACTAGTCCAAAATTGTCATGTAAACATCGATCCTTGATCGAATATGATCCTTTCAGGAACGCCATGCAGTCTCACAATATCGTTGATAAAACATATAGCTATGTCTAGCGCTTAATACGTTGTATGCATAGGGATAAAGTGTGCACTCTTCGCCAGAGTTTCAACTACCATGAAAATTGAGTCGTGCCTCCTTGTCGTCAGCGAAAATATAACAATAAAGCCCATCAAAATGACTTCCCATTTTGATTTTGGAATAACGTGTGGTTGTAGTAATCCTTCAAGATGTCTCTATTCAACCTTCACTTGTTGACATTCCATACACCTCGCCACATACTTCACTATGTCGACCTTCATTCCTTTCCATAAGAATACGGGATTAAGGTATTCCCTCATCTTCGTGACTCTTGTATGAGACATGTGCATTACTCTATGAGCTTAGTTTAAGATCAAATTTATCAATTTGTCATTAGGAGGTACATAAATATGGTTATTATACCTCATTAATCCATTGTTGTCCAATGTAAATCCGTCAAACTTTGGTACAAACATGGTGTCTTGTCCGATATTTTCCTTAACATCTATATACCAGTCATCGTCCCAATATAAAGTTAGAATCCTTTCTCAAAGATTCGTCTGAAGAGGTATCATCGAAAATATGGGTGGACTCTGACTCAATGCATCTGCCACTCTGTTCATCATTCCTTTTATGTAGTTAATCTCAAAATCATACTCGCTAAGCAGTTTTGACCAACGCCTTTGTCTCTCATTCAAGTCACTTTGCGAAAAAATGTGTTGCAAACCTTAGTGGTTTGTTTTTAGTTCAATTTTTTTCCAATTAGGTAGTGTCTCCACACTCTCAGGGCATACACAATGGCCAATAACTCCAAATCGTGCATCGCGTATTTGTCCTCATGCTTTCTTAATTTCCTTGATATGTAAGCAATCATTTGACTGTATTACATCAAGACTCTACCTAAGCCTTCCTTGGAGGTGTCTACCCATACCAATAAGTCCTCATCCATGTTGGGGAATTTTAGTATCGACGTTTTTGTCAACAAATCCATGATCCTTCAAAATGATTCCGCACATTTATCAGTCCAAACAAACTTCTTGTTTTTCTTTTGCAATTCCGTAATCAGATTTGCTATCTTCGAAAAACCTTCGACGAACTGTCAATAATATCCTTCTAAAACCATGAATCTACGTACTTCTGTTACATTCATCGACGCAGGTCATTCCATAATAGCCTCAACCTTCTTTGTATCCAAAATGATTCCTTTGTCATAGATAACATGCCCCAAATAATGAATCCTCGATTGATAAAAATCGCATTTTGATAGTTTCCCGTATAATTTGTTCTCTTGTAGTACTAAGCACAAATGTTTGTCATGTTCTTCCTTATACCAATAATATATCAATATGTCGTCAATGAAAACTTGAACAAAATTGTCCAAGTATTCGCGGAACACCCCATTCATCAATCTCATGAATACCCTTGGTGAATTTGTCAGTCCAAATGGTAAAAAGGTAAACTAGTAATGCTTGAACTTCGTCTTGAATGCGGTCTTGGGAATGTGTTCCTATTTGATCCATAACTGGTGATATCCTGATGTCAAGTCAATATTTGAAAACATAGTCACACCCTTCATTTGGTCAAACAAATCGTCTATTCTTGGAAATGGATATTGGTTCTTGATTGTTTCCTTGTTCAATTGATAGTAGTCAATACAGAGTCTCCATGACCCATCCTTCTTTTCTATGAAAATAAAAAATGCACCCCAAGGTGACACACTAGGATGTATAAGTACCAAGTCCAACAACTACTTCAGTTGCATTTTCAACTCCTGCAACTCAGGTGTTGACATCCAATAAGGCGCTCTTGCTATCGGTTTAGTTCCAAGTTTTAGGTCGATTGTAAACTCCAATTCTCTTTTAGGCGGAAAACCTGGTAACTCTTTTAGGAACACATCCAAAAACTCTTGTACTACCAGAAGGTTTTCTAATCCTTTCGCCAAAACCTTGTTTTTCAGTGATAATATTGCATATATATTGCATCCTTTGCGCATGCTCTTCCGTAGCTGTAGGGAAGAAATGAACCTTAGGGAAACTCCCTAGTTTCCTCCCACAATCACTCATCTATATCCCTCATCATCAGTCAAACTCAACCGTTTCATATTACAATTGAGTATCGCAATGCAATTCCAACCAGACCATACCGATCACGACGTCATAAGATCCTAGTATCATGACGTACATGTTGTCCTTACTTACAAAATCTCCCAGTTTGAGGCTACAGTCGATAATTTTTCCTCCAACCTTATTCTTGGCACTCGAATCCATTTCCACGTAGCTAAACTCGTCTTATTCGAATTCCTTTAACTTAATTATTTTTAGCGTTGTAACAGAAATAAATCTCTCTGTAGCACTGAGATATATCAAAATACTAAAGGTCTAGTCAGTGATGGTACCTGACGTATCTAGCACACTAGACTGGTGCTCATCCTGACGGTTATTCCCCATTGCATGAATATAATGGGCTTTTCCCAAATATCCTACTATAGTGTGTCTTGCTGACATGACTACTATGGCCCTCTCAACTAGACCGTCACACTAGTAATGTGGATCTGCACATGTACAACATCCAGTCTTCGATCTAGTACTCTTGGTCCCCGAAGTAGAAGTTGTTGGCCCACCAACCCGAAACCCTAGTTTGTTCTATTGAACAAGCCTAAACTGTTGTTGCTTAGGACATTATTGTTGGTGTTGTGGTCCTCTGTAGGGAGTCCACTACTAAGGAGTCGATCTTCATGGTGTCATGAACTTGGATCCTCTAAGAGTACCTTGAAACCTTTATGAATGTCTAATTGGTGTATGATACTTCTACACTCCAGATTGTTGATGATTGCAGCTATGCGAGACATTCTCCAACTTACAAACCTGTGAGATGTGGATCATTGCAGCCATGAGAAGATATTCTCTAGGTTACAAAACTGAGATAAATCCCCTGAAGAGGGTATGTGGTTCCTACCTGAGGAAAATATGTAATGTAGAGATGACCTCCTCCATTCAGAGAGTTGAGAAGAACTCCAGATGATTATCCAGTGGGAAAGGTGATCTGTTGAGTAAGACGTGCCTATGGCTGAGCACAAGGAGAACGTGTGAAATACCAAAGTGTTGGATGCATCGTCATCAGAACATAAATGAACATGATGTATTATCCTCCTCTGAGCACCAGAGTTGATGAGAAACTCCAAATGACTCTCCTGTGTGAGGTACCGGGAAAGAAGATCTGTTGATTGGATGTGCCTGTGGACGAGCACAGGTGAACGTGTGAAGATCTGGTTCTTTTGTGTAATGCAGTGAGTCAGAGATATGGACATCCCTATGGATGTGCCCCTAGTGGATGAGAACTAGCAGGTGTATCATATCCTTTTCTATATTGATTAAGAGTCAGACCTTCCTATAATCCTAAATGAAATGTAAAGGGTACATGTCGGCCCCAACTTAATGTAAAAGATAATTAATCTGGTTAATATTAATTATATTATAAGCTAGTGAAATTGGTCCTATTGTTCCACTATACACTTTTGTTGACATGTTTGTGTTAGTATAAGTAAAGGTAAATTCCCCATTGAGGAAACATATCTTTCATGTGAGTTTGGAAATTTCAGCAAGTACACCTTCTTGGGAAAAGTGTGCAACTCTCTTGGGTGCTAGTTTTATATGGATGGAGCACTCTCTTGTGTGATAGGGTTTATATTCGTGGTGAAGGTCTTTTTCTTGAAGAATATAGCAAAGGAGTTGGCTGGGTTTTCTTTCCTTGCTGAGAAGGGTTTCCCAGGATACTTCTTGTGTTCTTATGCATGGTGCTTCTTCTTGTGATCTTGGTTGCTGCAACATTTATGGTTATGATTAAATGCTAAAAATGGAATGAACTTCATGGTTAAACTATATTATTGAAAAATCAACAAGGTATCAGAGAATAGGTCTTGAAAGAACCCATTGCACAAGCATCCACCAATTCTCAACTCACCTTTTGCAAAATCGTATGACCCTTCTAGGGTTTCCAGAAAATTCTTTACGACCCTCCTTTGAGTGGTGATTGAGCCCTTAATACTTGGATGTTGGGGATATTTTTTCCATATAAGAGTATGGTCCCTTCCAACGCATTTATAGAAGCTATCAAAGTGAAATTATGAGAAATTTTGATTTTTGGCCCTAGGGTTTCTAGGGTGCCGAACTTTCCTCCAGAATATTAATTCTAGATTTATGAAGAAACTTTCTCCTAAATTAGCAGGCATCTCTATGAAACTATCAAGTTGATTTTTGGCAGTCATAAGTCCAATATAACCCAAGGTTTCTAATTCAACCTAATCATTATGTTTTCAAAATCCATTTGGCGAGAATTTGAAGAAACCAATCAAATGAAGAACAAAGCGTTAGTAGAAGATAGGCTTGATGGAGCAAGCAACTTTATCCCCTGGAAATCAAGGCTTCAGGTCACCCTTGAAGAATATGACCTATTGGATGCAGGAACTAAAACCCTACCAACCACAACTACATGTATAGAGAAAAAAATAAGAAAGGAAGAATATGTCAAAGAAAGAAAATTAATCATCTACTCAGTAAGACATCACCACTTACCTCGTATTTCCAACCTAAAGAAAACTTATGAGATGTATGAAGATTTGAAAGAAATGTTTGAAAGTGAAAAAACCATCAAAGCTCTTACCTTAAAGAGCCAACTTCAAAGTACCAAGATGACGAAAGGTGACACAGTTTCCATCTTCTTCATGAAGTTACCAGAGATTAAAGAACAACTAGAGACCATCAGGGGAATCATTTCTGATAGATAACTTGTCTTAACCACTCTCCAGAATATTCCAAATTCGTGGGAGCCTTTCCTTCAGAGTATCAGTGGAAGAGAATCTCTACCAACCTTTGATCTTCTATGGATAGATTGTACTCAACAATAACTTATATGTAGAAATAGAGGAGTGGAAGATTCCTAAGAAGAAAATCACGATCTTGCAGTTCACACAAAGAAAGGAGGAAAAATCAAAAGAAATTTCAGGAAAACATTTGAAGGTGAAAAGTCTTCATCAAACCCAGGCTATCAAGGAAGAGATGTTCCAAAAATTCAGTGCTTTAGATGTGACAATTATGGACACCATGCAAGAAACTGTCCAACCAGGAAGAAGGGAAGAAAATATGCTTCCACCACTGACATTGATCCAGACCCACCTAAAAAGAATGAAGAGAAGAGAGAGGAGAAGTACTTCCTCGAAAACTAAATCATGACTACAAACCAGGTAAATCAATTGATTTCAATTTTTATAGTTGAATGCATTTTTTAATAAATTCCTAGTATGAGAGCCCTCAAAGACTTGGAACATTATCCCTGGTACGAGAGTTCAAACCATATTTAATTGATTATTATGCGAGAAAAAGAAGAAACATTGTACTTAAAAGAAGAGATACCCATCCAACAAACCTAAACAATCTTAGATGGATATTGACATTAATATAATACCTTCTCCCCCTTTAGCAGTTCAGAGGGAGACAAACATTATCCAAGTTGATTTAGTTACTCCAATTGATATGTTCAAAGATATTGTAGTAGGGCATAAAATGCCTACCTAGATTCACTATGCAAGAGGAAGAGAAACATACAAGCCTCTCAAAGAACATCCCAAGAAAGTAAAAGAGATCTTCAAATACTATCCTTCAATCATGAGCCACCTCATTGATGATGAGCCTCCTTGTCTTAGAGAGGCAATAGGAGAACAGGTATGAAAAGATTCCATAAGAAGAAGAATACCAATATATCTTAAAGAATGATGCATAAGGGAAGTCTCTAGTAACTTGCAAGTGAATATATAAAACCAAACATGCAGCTGATAGAAGTGTCTAAAACTACAAAATGAGATCTATAGCCAGAAGGTTCTCACAAACAGAGGGAGTTGTCTATGATGAGACACTTGATTCAATAAACCCGACATACTTCCATTCATGAGTTGGAAACTATATTAGATAGATAAATTCTTGATGATTTTGGACTTCAACAAGAGTGTTGTTGATCCAAACCTATATCATTATAGTGTTGATGACGAGAGCCTGATTTTGATGACTTATTCAGAAAGCCTTGTGGATACAAGTAATCCTTGACTTCTAAATTAGAGATGAATAATATGAGAATAATGCACTACTTCTTGAGACAAGAAGTATGAAAGAGGACCGGTGATATTTTCCTGAGTTAAGGAAAATATACAGTTAAAATATTAAAGAATTTCAAGTATGATAGAATGAAAAATCCATCATGATAGATTGATGATGATTTAGATGAGACTGATATACAACTGATTGGATCACTAATGTATCTGGTTAACACCAGACTTGATTCATGCCATGTAATGAATGTGCTTAGTCATTTCATGAGTCAACCAAGACAGACTCACTAGACAACAACAAAACATGTATTAAGATATATTTGAGGCACGATTGGATATGGCCGAAGACATGCCTTCAGTGTGAAGTTGAGTTTGTAGGATCTACCTATTCAGATTGA
The DNA here is from genome assembly GCA_010110895.2 of Picea sitchensis. Taxonomy (NCBI): domain Eukaryota; kingdom Viridiplantae; phylum Streptophyta; class Pinopsida; order Pinales; family Pinaceae; genus Picea; species Picea sitchensis. Next base: position 57,396 of record SNQJ01S0081405.1, read on the forward strand.
GAAGAAAGTATAGTAAATTGAAAGATCAAATCTGGTTGATGTTCTACCATGAAGTTTGCCATGGTTTCTTGATATAGCAGGAAACAAAATCTTTGTGGCCTTGAAAACCACAGAAGTAGATTATGTACTATTGAGTGTGCGAAGCAGTATGGCTTCAGAATATTTTGGCAAATTTACTTGATCATGAGATGGATCCTATAATGATGACCAAGAGACGTGTATAAATCTCCTTGAAAACCCAGTGTTTCCTGATGGATCAAAACACGATGAGATGAAATATTTTATCAGAGATATGATGCAGAGGAAAAATCGTACACATACATTACCTTCCTACACTTGAGTAGATTGCAGACATTTTCACCAAACCAACTAGGTGAAGAATGCCTAGCTAGTTGAGAGGGAGTATTGATTACTCCAGCTAAGAAAAAAATCAAGGTACATCCGTGTGAGACTTGGCATGATAAATACTGCCTCCCTAGCTGAGAGGGAGTGTTGATGATTGCAGCGATGTGAGACATTATCCATCTTACAAACCTGTGAGATGTGGATCATTGTGACCATGATAAGATATTCTCCAGCTTACAATCCTGAGAGAAATCCCCTAAAGAGGGTATGTGGTTCCTACCTGAGACAGAGCTGGAATGTAGAGATGACTTCCTCCATTCAGAGAGTTGAGAATAACTCCAAATGATTATCCAGTGGGAAAGGTGATCTGTTGAGTTAGACGTGTCTGTGGCCAAGCACAAGGTGAACATGTGAAATATCGAAGTGTTGGGTGCATTGTCATGAGAACAAAAATGAATATGATGTATTATCCTCCTTTGAGAAGCATATTTGACAAGAAACTCCAGATGAATCTCCTGTGTGAGGCAATGGGAAAAAATATATGTTGAGTGGACGTGCCTCTAGACGAGCATAGGTGAACGTGTGAAGATATCGTTCTTTTGTGTAATGCAGTGAGCCAGATATATGGACATCCCTATGGATGTGCCCCTAGTGGATAAGAACTCGTGGGTGTATCATATCATTTGCTATATTGATTAAGAGTTAGACTTGCCTATAACCCTAATTGTAATGTAAAGGGTACAAGTCAGCCCCACCTTAATGTAATTGATAATTAATGTAAAAGATAATTAATCTCGTTAATATTAATTATATTATAAGCTAGTGATGTAGACCATGTTGTGCCAATAGACACTTCTTTTAACAGGTTCAGGTTAGTATAAGTAAAGGTAAATTCCCCATTGAGGAAACATATCTTTCATGCGAGTTTGGAAATTTTAGCATGTACACCTTCTTGGGAAAAGTGTGCACCTCTCTTGGGCGCTAGTTTTCTAGGGTTTGAGCACCCTCTTCTATGCTAGGGTTTATCTTGGTGGTGAAGGTATTTCTCTTGACGAATATAGCAAAGGATTTGGCTGGGTTTTCTTCCCTTGTTGAGAAGGGTTTCCCAGGACAGTTCTTGTGTTCTTGTGCATGGTCCTTGTTCTTGTGATATTGGTTGTTGCAACATTTATGGTTATGGTTAAATGTTAAAAATGGAATGAAATTCATACTTAACCTAGCTTATTGAAAAATCAACATAGATGTCGCATGTTCCTTCGGTCTCGCAGGAGTCCTACTCAGACCACCATTGATCAACTCTTCCTTAGATATGAGGGCCTTATGGACTACATTTTGCAATGTTTGAAACGTTAGGATCCTCACTTTTGCACGAATTTTGACATTAAGGACGAACAAAATCTTATTGACCTTGATCTTCTCAACGTTTAGATGTGGATCATACCTAAGAACATCCATGAATTGGGCCTCATCCTCGGGCATCATACGACCACCCTGTCACAAGGCATTGAACTCATTGAGCTGGCACTCAATGAATTCCTCTAACAAATACCTCTCCTAGAACATCTCCTCGAATAGTTCCCATGAAACGTCTTCGACGACCATGTTCAGGTATGATAGGAGTCTCTTCCACCATAGAAGGGCGCTCCCCTTCAGCTGAAACACTTCCTACGGACTTTCATGTTAGAGGTGTAGTCATGAAGTACGAAGCACATCGCCATGTTCGCCAACCATCCCTTGGTGGTTTCACTGTCCGTGGCACCCAAGAACTTGGGAAAATTGACCTTCTTGAGTTCTCTGTGAATGATACCACTACCGGATGGGGTGCGTTGTGGACCCTCAACAGGTACAGGCGCCCTGTCCTCATCTCTATCTAGACGGTTAATCAAGGCATGTGGCATCCTCTTAAAGGACCTCATCAACCCAACCACATCCCCTACAACAATATTCTCGTCTCCAATGACTTGTTCTTCTCCTTGGGGGTTAGACCCCTCTGGCATGGATGCTACTGAAGGCGTCACGCCTCCTCCCCTAAAACCACGTCATATGCCTCCACGATGTCCTCTAACCATGATTACTTGCAGGGACACAATTCAATTTCATTAGCGATAAATTATTAATCAAGTGTTTAATACAGTGGAAGGCGTAATGATCCCAAGTCGCGGGGTTGAACCTGGCTCTGATACCATATGTAACGACCCTCCGTTATGACTAGGAAAGAAAAGAAAAAAAGGTTAAATTTTCTTTTAGAATTAGGAAATTAACATCAAAAGATAAATCACAACAACGCCTAATCAATGACATCAAAATAAAATCATTACAAGCGACTCATCATCGTAATCCATAACGATGTGGACAACACATCAATCAAAATTAGTAACGACACATAACTAACACATCATTGTATTAGATAACGACACCAATCAATAAGTAACATAAATGGCGACACAAGATCAACTCTTCACAATATAACAAAGAGAAACTACCCACCCAACCTACTCTGCAAAGTTAGGACCTCAAAGACACATAAGCAACGCTCAAGCCCAAGATTCATCTGATTGATTTTGACCATTTAAGGTCTCAAGGCTGGCGATTGTTCTGAGTAACAAGGAGATGTCTACATTCCACTAACACAATCAAGTCCAAAAACCAACTAGCTATATCAACGACATCAATGATAATCAATGATGCAATAGTGTTATAATAACCAATCACAATCACATAAATTCCATGGCGCAAGGAAATTTAATTACTAAATCAATCATACGACTACAGAAAAGAAGGTGCAAGTGTAATCAAATTTATTTTTATGGCTCAAAAGAAAATAACTATTTTATTTCAAGGTGTGCAACAATTCTATGAAAACATACATCACATCATTCAATGGTGCAAGAGTAACTATCAATTTAATTCATGGAACGAAAGAAATCTAATCTAATAATTTCAGTGTGCCAGAATATAGTTACTCATCCATTTATTCCATGCACAAAGTAATCTAATTACAACAATTTTAGGGCGTAAGAGAATAATTACGAAGCAATCACATGTCAAATTGAATGAAGGCGCACAAGTAAATTTTATTACTAAACTAATCATGCATCACGATTATTGCAATGCACACGAGTAATCACAAAGAGTAAACATTTATGCGTCCTCATTAGTCCATAGATCAACTCAATCTAACCACTTAATCATTATCATAAATAAGAGATTGTTATATAAATGGATATATAGACTTTTATAGTGTTTAAACAAAGGTTCACAATTAAAGAAAATGGAATCTATTAATTAAATTAATAGTTATTTAGACACTTCATAATATTAATAATAATAATCATAGAAACTTATTCGACAATCATTATCCGTAGCTCCAAATTAATAAGGATTTTAACATAGACTAAAACAATAACCACTGCATTAGTGGATGTCAATAAAGGGGTACCAATAATTATACACCATCAATCAACATCAATATTTTCAAGAAAGCAAAGTCGTTGAAACACTCATGGAACATTTTAAAACTTCAAGAAACCCCAAGAAGTGGAAGAGAGACCCAATTTTTTTGTTTGGATACCCAAGTGACTCATAAGCCTTGTTATTATTTCTAATCTAATTGACAAGTTGGAATTGTGAAAAAAATCTAAAAGGTTGACTCTATTGTCTTTATTGCTTTAAATAAGGTAAAAGGCCACAATGGATGAATGATTACCTTTCATGGTAATCTACAACTATTTTTCATGTTTCAACACATAACATAAATAATAAAAACTATATATATTAAATATCAATATATAAATACACACGTAATATAAAGAAAGTAATAAAGGCTATTTATAAGGTTGATAAATATGATTAATAAAAAAACTTATCTTAAATTTAAAAGCACTAATAAAAAAGATGCAGTTCCATCACATTATAAAGTTATTGTAGAAGTTCTCATGGGATTCCTCCACATGAAAATGGGTAATACAACATACACAAGACGCAGAGAAAAAATGAGGTTAAGAACACCGGGAGAATACCCGAAAATGCGGGCAGTATTCTAGGTAAAAAAAATGCAGAGAAATCGAGATGAATTTCATCGGGATAATACACCAAAGCATGCAGTGTTTTGGTTAAACGCAGAGAACACAAAAAATATTAAGTTCACTGGAGGCAAGGCCCATAACATATCATTATAAAAAAACGACCGCAGACTCTGTCCATGTCATTCCTTCAAAAACAATTCTGGGCGAAATGGTGTTTAAAAAAAACGCAGAGATAACTGCATAAAATTTGTTGAGAAATGAAGCATAAATTCACTGAGCAACATGAAGGCGATTTGCAGAGGTTAAATATTGTTTCCCGAACATACATAGGGTTCTTTTATCCATGAAAGAAAAAGTGGAGTTTTCCAAGAACAAGGGAACTTTTCCCAACACACACAAAGTTCTTTTCCATACCAAATCGCAAAGAAGCAAAAGATAATTTCACCGACGGAAGAAGGGGAAAATTTGCTTGGTAAAGGAAGGAAAATCCCAGAGGTTAAAACCCATCAAAATTCGCAGAAGATACAAGCCTAACGTAGAGATCCTTCAAGGAAATTCATAGAGGTTATAACTACATCAAACTCGCAGAGGTTTCACTTGTAAGGGAAATGCAGAGGTATGTAAAGGAAGCACTGAGGTTATAAAATCCATCCCAACTCGTTGAGGATGAAAATGTAAAGGGAACGCAGAGGTCTATAAATGAAACATTGAGGTTATGAAACCCATCCAAATTCGTTGAGGATGAAAATGTAAAGGGAACACATAGGTCTGTAAAGGAAACATTGAGGTTAGAAAACCAATCCAAATTCACTGAGGATGAAAATGTAAAGGGAACACAAAAGTCTGTAAAGGAAACGTTGAGGTTATAAAACCCATCCAAATTCGTTGAGGATGCAAATGTAAAGGGAACACAGAGGTATGTAAAGGAAACGTTGAGGTCATAAAACCCATCCAAATTCGTTGAGGATGCAAATGTAAAGGAAATGCAGAAGGGAAAATAAGTTTGTCGATCAAGGAGATAATAACTGGGTTGACCATTCCAGACAAAAATGTAGAGGTGAAAGTCTCGGAGATGTTAAAAAAAATGCAGAGAAGATAGAAGGTAAATGAACTCCAGGGGGCTCATAAGGTTGTGTGAAATGTAAACATCAAACACAAAGGTTTTTCTAAGAGAAATGCAGGGCAGAAACACGAGGGGCATGGCTATGTTTTTCAGAAAAAGGGACGAAGGTTTCATAGTAAAAACAAAATCGCAAGCATAACAAGAGTCTCATACTAAGTAAGCCTCAATAGATAATAGGCATAAACAACACTGATATCGCTCCCTATGATCTATACATCAATTTATACTTCATTAAGAAACTACAGATATTAAGATTACAATATACAATCATTATATCACCAAGAACACATGCATTTTATAAACATTCAGACCCAGACTCCATTAACCTCTATATTCAAGGGTTAAATCATGAAGATGGGCAACACTTTTGTGAGAATCAGGTCTCCAAAATTCCTTGCAGCAATTTTTTTGGCAGAAAAAATGTTGCTAGGAATTTTTTTGGTCGAAACATTTTTCGGCCAAAAATTTGTACGTCAAATTGAACGACACCCTAACGGTACCCTCGAAATTTGTGTACAATATTTTTCAGATGATCTTTTTTCCTGCAGTGAGCATATTTCAGCCGAAAGGTTTATTTTTAATAGATTCTGTTAAAAACTAGGTTTTGACTGAAAGAATATTTCGATCGAAAACCTGAAAATGGGATTGTTTGCAGGAAACTGTGAATTCTCTCCAACTTACTTGATCTTTGGAGGTAGCAGTGATCCGGATTATTTTCGGCACGAAATGAGAGCGGAGATATAATAATTGAATGCACAGAGATATCGCATATATCCAGTAATATAACAGAAATATATCAGAGATGCAACCATAAACACAGAGATACAGTAATACACGATTTCTATTAATGAAAGAAATGTACAGAGACTGTAAAAATACAGAGTGAAAGACTCACCGGCTAGAATGGTGTGACTTATCTCGAGGAAAGAGATGTGGCGGCTACCGCGTGTTATGAAGATGATTACAATGAAGACTCGGAAGGCCTTTTTAATGAAGCCGGGAATGCCAAAGTCTAGACATCCAAAAACCTAACCCTAGATAGACGGGAATGCCAAAAGTCCTAGACATCCAAAAACCTAACCCTAGGAGATGAAGCGCCAAAAGTCATGTGGGCCCCGTTTGGGTAAGTTGGTGCATCAACTTCTCGGGGTCGTAACTTTTGCATACGATCTCTGTTTTAGGTGTATGATGGCTCGTTGGAAAGATCTATCCGAGGACTACAACTTTTGGATGGAGCAACATCGTTCTACGATCCATGTTGCTCCCCATTTTCTCAAAAAACATCGTTTAGGGCCTCAAAATGGCCTCGGAAGTTAAAAACTGCTAAAAATAGTAAATTACCAAAATTGCCAGAAACATGTTTTGGTCCAGTTGGAGAAGGTGGGTGGCCACCGATATCCACCTGGATCAAGAAGACTCCTACAAATACTCAGAATTTAGTTTCGGAATTGATACCAACATTTTAAAAATTGAATCTACTTTCATTGGATATATTTCATTTTCGTTTTCATTGTTTTATCTAATTTTATTTAATTTTATAAAAAAATCACTACATATTATTTTTAGGTGAGATTATGATTCAGTCAAATGAAAAATTCATATCTTTAAAAATACACAGTGGAAAATTATGGAAAATTTATATTCATAAGGGTATTTTTAGATTTTACTTTTCAGTAAAAATTAAGATAGATACATGGTGGGGGAAAACATGTGTTTAAAATATGTAACCTTTTCAGATTGGTCAACTTCAAAAAACCTAAAAATTATAATATTCATCCGTTATATTCAAAATTATAGTCATCACAAAATAGATTCTTTGTAGATTGTTGCAGTATATTTCATTTGTCAAAAAAAATAAATTAATAATGGATACATTGTTGGGGGAAAAAACAACTCATTATCTTTCACTTTATTTTTAAGGAACATACTATCAAACAATCTCCAAATTGACATATCAAATCTCAATAAAAAAAAATTGAAAAATAGTCAGTAGAAAGCTAACAAAATTCTTCACAAGTTTTGTTTTTACAGTAAAGTAAAATTGTAAATAAAAAAAATACTTTTGTTTACCAGAAGTTGAAAAACCTATTAAAATAAAATAAAAATTCTCATAAAACAAGCAAAAGTGTTACCGATCTTCATGATTTGAAAATCTAGAAGAGTACATTGATTTTTTCAACACATAAATAATTAAATATACAGTACAATGACCAAAAAATAGTGGTAATGGAGTTGCGAGGCTGTCCGACAACCAACGCATTTCCTTTCCAAGCTTGCACCTCGTCAATCCACCTTCGCCTACTTTCTAATCAGTGAGACCTCACCAGTACCTCTCAGCCAACGTTAGGGGTAATCTTCTTCCCCCTAAGCCCCCCGAGCCGCAAGGGGGCCACACACACACAACCAAAATCATCTAGCTCCCAGCTCGCCTCGTAAGGTAGAGCCACCACTCTCTCTCTCGAAATGGATATCCCAACTCTCAGAAGTAAAACTAGTCCTAATTTATGCAACATAACCTTACTCATAACTAGTGATGATCCATTCTTCCTCTCTGCCATTTGTTTTATAGAATTTTCTTGGTGACAACTTTCCATTTGCACATTAAATTCATTTTTTTTTAATTTAATTAGGAATTATTCCCCCGATACACTTGTCACCCATTCCCTTAGTTTCATAGGTAAATCCACATTTTAATTTAATTAAAAGTCAATTTGCCTCACCCATCCTAAAAACGCTCCTAAAATCACTCATAATTGTCCCTTTATTCCATTTATTTTCCATTTATGCCTAAATCCTTTCTAAAATGGAGTTGAGTTAAAATAGGAGTGTTCTCTAGTTAGACTAGACTATATATACCTTTATATGCTTACACATTCTTGTATGCTTTATTCATTTCTTATTTTAAATTCTAATTTGGTATTTACTTGCACAACGTGTATTAAATCACTCTTTATATTTGTTTTATTTTTATTGATTTCTTAAATTGATTTACTTCACCCCTCATTATTTAATTTATAAAATTACCTTTTAGTCTTCTCACTAATGTTAGACTTAGGCTTAGTTACATTTTTATTTGCACGATATTAGACCCTTAGGGATTATGCTTAATAAATATATTCTTTAGTTAATTAATTAATTCGGCAGGTGCTGAAGATTTAATAGGGTTTAACATTTGCTCAAAGTTTTCTAGGCTACCTAGATTCATTGAGTCATTTTTTTTAAATACCACGACGTGCCCTTCAAGACGCACTACATGGTTCAATCGTGCCACTCGCCTTTGATTCAAATTTTAATTACACGACATGCCCTTTAGGATGCACTACGTGATCCAAGCGTGACACTCACCTTTGACTAGTTTTGGTAGTTGTCCAACCCTTGGAGTCAATACTCCATTCAGGAGACCTTGTGAGAGATTAAGGGCCTCTAAGGAATAAGAACCCTTCCTTATTGTGTGCCCCTTAGAATATTCGTTAGTGACTATCTCAGTATGCCCTCCCGACATCATGGATCTCTCGAACTTGGTAATCATTAACCTACAATTAGAGCCATGGGGAGAGTGCGAGTAGGTTGTGACATGGTTGTTGTCACACCTCTCCCTCAATATCTAGTTGTTTTGGATGGCCCCTTTACTCCTAATGTGATTCTGATTATAAATCAAATGTCAGTCTGCATCCATCAATGAAACACCGCCAATGATCCATAAACAAGATCATAATAGACCCGAACATATGTCACATATGTATAAATAAATACTCAAACCAATACAATCCACTACCTGACTCGATCCTAAGTCCAAGGAGGTCCATTGATGTCATCGACATCCTCAATATTTCAGTGTCCTGCACACTCATGGGAAACTCATCAATACCATTTGTCAATACATTGATATCTAATTAACATAACCTCACAATCCATCAACATCATCATAATAATCCACAAGAGAAACATACAACATATACTAAAACTGGATCACTTGCACGTAAGTGTCCTCAAAGAATAAGTCAATAACATGTTCTCTCAAGAGCGGGATGTTATATATTAGTACATGTGGAGGAAATTTAGCCTTTTCAAGACTCATTTCTAGTATTTCAGGCATCAAAGGGCTGATACTATGTTCAGTCCCTACTCTATCAACATTTTTCTTTGGAATTTTACTACAAAAGTCACCTTTTGTCTTTTTGTATTTTTCCTCATAGGAATATCTTTGAGTGTCTTTATGGTTTTTTCTTCCTTACCTATATCTCCTGGAGTACTCTCAGAAATATCATCATCAACAACAATTGGTTCTCTTTTCTTCAAAGAAGGGTCAAATATGGATTTTGAATTCAATCGTAACTTGTTTGTAGCCTGATTTTTAGGTTTGAATGGCAGATATGCTAAGTGTTTCCCTTTATATCTCTTACTCTTTTTCAAATATGAAGGGCACCCAACTTCTGTGACCATGGATTCTTGTACAAGTTCAATTTACCTTTGTTCAAGAGGTAATTTTAGTTCTTCTGTATATTTCCTAGCTCTTTTCCTGATGTATAATTTTTTATATTTAAGAAAACTCTCTTTTTTCTACAACTCACACCAACTCTTGTCTTGATGTCTCTGCTTCACTAAGAACAAGATTCCTTTTAATTGATATGTTTTCTCTTGTAACAGGTAAATCAACCACTTGCCAAGTTTTAGCCATGCTTTTCACGCTATTGTTTTCATAGGACCCTTAGACTTTGTAGCAGGAACAATTTTTTGAATCCCCTATGTTTCAAAACTAGATGCGATCAAAACATGGTCGCATGAAGTTTGGGTTCTGTTTAACACTTAAATAACAAACACTTTGATAAGTCCTTGATGAAAAAGGATGTAATGAGCATTCCTTGGATGAATTTGAATCCTATTTTCCATCTTGGTTAAACTTTTCAATAAAAAGAAAGGTAGGTTCATTTTTATATTCCTATTCAAATGTAAGAGAAACATCATATGATAACAATAAACAATAGAAAACCTAACTTAACATGTAATGTACTTTTGAACCACCGGTAGCGTATTTTTCCATTCTTCCTTCACCCACTTACTTGGAATTCCCCTGCTCCATTCTGGATTTTGATTATCTTCATTGATAAACTGATTGTAGAGGTCTGCTGGAATGTATTTCTTCTTGAACCACCTTTTTCCATCAATAGGAAAATGAAAATCTGAGATAGAATGTTTTGAAACCTGAATAGTCAGGTTCCCAACCTTAGTCTAGAATCCATCAAATCCCTTAGCAAATGACATAGTGACTTCCGTGTGATGACCCTGAAACGCTCTACAAAATCCATACCATCCTACCTGAGTGAATTTATCTCCAAATTATGGAAGAGACTCCAAAATATCGTTCCCTTTTGGTTCCAAGTGAACGAGGTGACCACTTCTCCGACCTGCCATTCTGCAATAACAAACCCTAGATCATGTACCAATCGAAGGTTTATTTTCTAAAAATTATGGTTTTGGCCATAAACATGCAAACAATCTGGTTTTTCTTGAATAAAAAAATATTATAACGGTCACCTTTTAAAAACACACTTAAAATGTGTTGAATTCATGAAATCATGGAGAATGAATAGCTGAAACATAACATTTGATGATTTCCCAGGTGTACCGATGAAAATCATCGAGTATTCTTCATGTTGAACTAAATCACCAACATTGATGAGACAAAATCTCAATCTGAAACTTAGAATGATAAGAAGATGTGTCAAATCATCAATGCACTTGAATGATCATTTGAACAATGTTGTTGGAATATATGGATTTTTGCAGTGCATTTTTAGCAATGATGTTATTTTTGTGCTACAAAAGATACCCTCTTTCTTCAACGATAAATTTAATCTCACAAATATAGGGCAACCTGCAACTTACGTAGTGAAATTAAAGCATCCATAATGTGACTATAAAACCCTATGTAACCACATTAAACATTCCTTACTCATAAAAAAATAAAAGAAATTCAAAGAAAAGAAAAATAACCAAGAGTGAACAAGGCATAGAAAAATGAAGGTCAGATGCAAAGGATTAGGTTGTTGAAAGGGGGTTATATATTCAATCTAGGCTTATGAACAAAGGATATTTTCGATATATAGGTTTAGGTACTAACTGTATGTATTTCCTTTCTAAGGTTGGCACACAGGAAACAAACTTTGTTAATCAACCCTACAAAGATTGTTTTATGTGTGCCAACCTTAAAAAGGAAATGCATACAGTTAGTACATCTGCAATGTCCTCTGTCAGACCAACCCATATGGAAGGTCGCATTTTTGAGGGAAACCATGTTCATATATCTTCATCAAAGCAAGTGTTTATCTCCTATCTTCCGAATGAAGAGGAACAAAATTTTCGTTCAAGCGAGTGTTTTCATGTGGTTGAGTTCAGTTAAGATGCCCAAAGAAATAATAGTGTTTTGAAGATGTGAGACGATGAAATCCTAGATGTGCCCAAAGAAAAAGGGGAAATTTGATATGTCCAAGACATGTGAAATGGGGAGAGCTTGCATGTCGCAGAGCATGAGAATGTTGGATAGAAATGGATGGTTCAACTGAAATATTAAGATATGAAATGCAAACATAAAATGGTAACTAACTAATCTTATCTCTAGTAATATCATTAGTTCATTTCACTATAGTTTTGTAATTTTTTGAAGTTTAAACCCGTAGTTTCCTAAGTTTAAAACCCCATACCTCATCCCTTGCCTCAATATGAGGCCACGTAAGACCTCAAATCATTTTATTGTTCAACAAAACATTCATTTTATTGTTCAACAAAACATACACGAAAACCTTATTGGACTAGAAAAAGTACTTGCTAAATATTCAAGTGAAAAATTAGGATACTTACTAAAAGGTGCATTAAGTGTGCAGAAATAATATGAGGGAGAAAATCGTTGACAATAGTCCTTGTTGTCATAAGGCAACGACTAATTAAATTTGATACTGTATAAACTAGTGGTATGGGAAATAAATTTATTGTAATTATGAACTTGTGCGAAACCAATTTTATCAATTTTATAGTGTAATTATATTGTTGATATAATTTAATATTTAAAAAAAGTATGATAATTTTATGGATTAAATTTATATTATTGGATTTATAATTTTAAAGTAAAAAAATTATTTATTAAGAAATTATGATTGAATAATTTGAAAATGAAATTTTTAATTATATATATATATATATATATATATATATATATATAAGAATGCTTGGAAAAAGCAGGTTGTGTCAGTCCTACTCTTACTGGTATAGTCATCAATCTTCTTCTTTATGCCGATAATATCATTCTTATGGCAACGAATCCCCATGATCTTGAAAACTAACTAAGAATCCTCAATGATTTTTTTTCCAGTATGGGTATGACTGTTAATACTAATAAGACTAAGCTCATGATTATTAAATCCAATAAGATCCCTTATGATACCTTTGTATATGAAAACAACAACATGGAGGAAGTGACTTCATACAAATATCTTGGAATTGATATTCACCACAAGCTCAATTGGAATTATAGCATTGAGAAAAGGATTATTGGGGGATGGAAAACTTATTATGGGCTTGAAAACAATTGTAAATCAGCTGATCTTTGGAGTTGGGATAAGAAGAAACTCCTCTTTGAGACTCTTGTTACACCTATTATTCTTTATGGATGTGAAGTCTGGGGCTGTAGTATCTCTC
>SNQJ01S0081405.1:70590-86411 GCA_010110895.2 Picea sitchensis
GTATTATAAAGATGTAATCAACCCTAATCTAGAAGATCAAAATTATCTATGTGTTTTGCCAAGTGTAAAGAAAAAAATAAGCATTGCTAAGATAAGAACAAATTCTCACGAGCTCCATAGTGAAACTGGGCGTTGGTCAATTCTGAAAACGCCATGGGATGAAAGAGTGTGTCACCTTTATAACACTAACAAGGTTGCAGAATAAATTAACTCAACAAAAATATGGTGTTCTTGGAAAACTTCTCTTAATGATTTTTTAGCACAGAAACAAAATTCTAAAGAATCACAAGTAATCACTTACCCTCTTAAGGTACGATAGACCAATTAGATCTTAGTGGACGTCAATCATCATCATCATATATATATATATATATATATATATATTCTAAACAAGTGTAATGGTTAAGAACATGTGTTAGAACATATGTTTCTTAGTAAAAAGTTACAGGTTCAAATCTAAAGGTGGTATGGTATGGTTACATTTTTTCTTCCAAAAATAGAAAAGTAAGTGTATTTTATAATTCATAAAAATAAAGATAATAAAATTATTAAATTTGATGTATATGAAAGTAAGTGTATTTTATAATTTATAAAAAGAAAGATAATAAAGTTATGAAATCTGATGTTAATGGAGAAAATTAGATGAAAAGATAAAATGTGCATGGTTGGACATATGCTTGATATTTTTCAATGGATGGTGAATATTTACAACTTTCTAGTGTGTTTAAAGAAACACAACACATGCTTCATACTATTTAAACTTCGAAAAGTTTAACGAGTTAAATGTGGAAAGTTTAAAAGAAAGTAATGATGGATTATAAGAACTTTGTTATAAGACTAATGGTTAAGAACATGTGTTTCCTCTTAAGAGGTCACAGGTTCAAATCCAGAGGGGGGTAGGGTATGTATACCTTCGTAGACTTTACCAGTCAAATCTTTGGGCGAATAGATTATTATTATTATTATTATAAGAATTAGTGTATAAATGATTATAAGAATTAACGTAGATTTATTTAAATTTCTATTTATTAAGAGGGATTCAATTTTTTAAGGTGTAATTTTGTATTTATTTTATTTTATTTTTTATTTTTTTTTATTATTGTTGTTGTTTTTTAATTAAATAGACTTTATTTATTATTTTATTTTTATTATTATTAATTAAGTTGACTTTATTTTTACAATAATAATAATAATTGTTATTTTTAACTGATTCCACTTTATTATTATAATTATAATTATTATTTTTAATCAAGTCATCTAAAGTAGTCTAAACAATTCCCCCATATTAGATTGTAGAACACCTCACAACTCTAGGTGCAATAAGAAATAATTTTGAAGAGAAGGATGTATGCATTATGTGTTCCTTAGAGAACAGATATCTTCCAACTATTTGAATCTTCTAAGTTCTATGTAGCATCTTTGTTTTCCTTTTCCCCTCTTCTCCTATACTTACTTTTAAGTTAGTGCGAAGGGCAATCCTTATTTAAATTGCAAATTCAATGCATCCAATGGATATGGAGCAAAGTTATGCATCTAAGAGACATAAAAAAAAATGAACATAACAATTGACTTTGCTCCATGTTCCTTTGATGGACAAAATCTGCAATTGAATTAAATTCGGATAATGCAAAACTACCTCCCGACAAAGGGTGAGAAATGAATTAAAGAATAAAGGGAGAAAAAAAGAGTAGTGAGGATTTGGTCTTTCGATTTATTTACTTTTTACATGAAGGGTGGCATCACTACAAATTTCATGGGTACATCATTACTCTTTTCAAAATTATAATGAATTTTGGGCATGAAATGTGTTTACATTTCTGTCGTGGATTTCATAATTTTAATGAATTTTGTACATGAAATTTGTTTCCATTTCTGTCGTGGAAGATATGTAGGATTGAGCACATTGCAAATCCAATTACGGACACAAAAAAAACTATTTTTCTCTATTCGAATTGTGTTGGACTTGAATTGGAGCGTATGGATAGATGCACTTGAGTTTCGCACACTCGAGGGCTCCCTCCATGACGGAGGTTTACTAGAAAATCTTCACAATATCGTAAATGGCACCCGCTGATCTGAAATAGATTTGAAGCAAACATGAATGGCTTAAGGATTAGGTTAAGTAAAATAATTAGCAAAAGAAGAGGTTATGGAAGTTGTTGAAGACATTGCAGAGGCTACAGAACTAGTTGCTATGGAAGCATTGAAGAAGCTACGAAAGATGTTGGAGAGGCTATGAAAGAAGAGTTAGTGATATCGCTATGGAGGGAGAGGCTGTAGAACAACAGTTCAAAGCTATATAAGTGGATTAAGTATGAGCTTGCAATTGTTAGTGTAATGGTGACACGAAGTGGATTAAGTATGAGATTGCAATTGTTAGTGTAATGGTGACACGAAGTGAATTAAGTATGACATTGCAATTGTTAGTGTAATGGTGACAAGTTGACTTAGTCAGCTACCCACTAGCCATAAAGAACATTGAGATGCTAATGGAAAAGCCAAATAACTAATTAAATAAAAATAAAATGGGAACCTAGAAATAAATGTTGTTTCTAAATGTTGCTAGCCAAAGACAAAGGGGAAAGGGTAGGGACAGCTAGCCTTCTAACTATCCCAAGAGATCCCACCATTTACGATATCCTTTTACACAACAAATTGGAAGGGGCCATTCTATCTAGATTTAGGGAAAAATTAAAGGGTAGGGACACTTAGACTTCTAACTACCCAAGAAGATCCCACCATTGTCGATATCCTTTGACACAATAAATTGGAAGGGGTTCTTCTATCTAGATTCATATGGAATTGGATTTATTTTTGTAAACAAAATTATAAAGGATAAGAGAGAACCAAAATATTCTATAAAGATATTTATAAATTGTTGATTAATAAACATTGAGCATCTCCATTCCAAGTTGGTTTTCAAAGTTAGGTTTACAGGGTAAATTGTTGTCTATTGTGGTTATATTTTGGTGAATTTTTTACTTCAATGTGTTTAATAATTGTTATGGGATTTCTTTTTGAATGATAGTCTAGATTCGTGTGTCAAAATCATGTTATTAGTTGTTTGGATTTTGGTAGCATTTAGGTAAATGGTTTGTGTGTTTAGGACATTTTCTTTCACTCAAATCCCCCCTTCCCCTAACCAAATTGTGGGACGATTATATATTCATATACATGCACCAAATCCATTTTTACAGTCACAACAACTCATTTTTTTCAACATAGACCACAAATAAAAAAAAATTACACACTTTCAAAATATGTAGTTGAAATGTATTAATGGAAAAATTGAAATATTGACTAGTTGAATAACAATATTAAGCTCAAAGATTTAAACAAAAAATCGTAATGAATCGAGTTTCATAAGTTCAAAATTATGTTTAATTAACATGATGATAAAATGTAATGTATGAGAAATTTACTTTCAAAATATGTAGTTGAAATGTATTAATGAAAAGATTGAAATATTGACTAGTTGAAGAACAATATTAAACTCAAAGATCTAAAAAAAAATTCGTAATGACTTGAGCTTCATAAGTTCAAAATTATGTTTGATGATACAATGTAATGCATGAGAGGAAAAACTAGTGGGTTAAGGGTATATAAAGAGTGTGATCACCGGATAAAGAGGTTTCTCAAGAAATGAATTACTCGCCTCAACATGTTTCAAAAATGGGTTTCTAATAGTTTTTGAGTTTTTCCCAATAATAAATTTTACACATCACAAACTTAGTTCTACACTATTCATATTATATACATATTTTATAAACTACTAATAATAAATCTTTAAAAATGGATTTCTAATAGTTTTTGAGTTTTTTCCACTAATAACTTTTACACGTCACATAGTTGATAACTTAGTTCTACACTATTCATATTATATACATATTTTATAAACTACTAATATAATAAATCTTACACATAGTTGGTAATTTAGTTCTACACTATTTATCTTATATACATATTTTATAAAGTACCAAGTTATTTTAAGTTTTTTATAATGCTAAGTTACACATAGCAATCCAGCAGTTGGTAGCTTAGTTCTACATTATCCATCTTACATATTTAAAAACATATTTAAAGTATCAAATTATTTTAAGTCTTTTTTAATTCCAAGTTACATTACAAATATCATTGGAAATTGTTTAGTAATATTTTTTTTTCTTAAAGTTAATGATTTATGTAGTAATTCCATTTTTTTGTTATTTTCAATTTCCCTCTCTTTCCACACTTTATTATTAAATCCATAGTGTTTTTATTTATTATTTCAAAGTGGTTTAACCACCAATACAATTTATCTTAACTTTGGTATATCAAACATCAAGAATCATCAAATTCTTTTAGGAATAAAGATTTTCTTAATTTTTTCACTTTAAAAAAAAAAAATCTCAAAAGATTTGATCTCTTGAAAATTGATAAATCAGAAATTAAGATAGATTTATGTTAGTTAATTTTATTATAAAGATATTTCTTTTTAATGTTTTTATTATTACCCTCCAATATATACCTATACATCATAATTTACCTACTTTGTACTATGGAAACTTATTGACTTTATCCAAAACCTTTTAAGACAAAATGAGATCCTTTATTTCCACACACTATGCTATATTTTAATTTTTTTTAAGTTAAAATTTATTTAATAACATATGCTCAAGTATTTATTATTAACTTAAAAAGATGTTGAAAAAAAATGGATCTACAGTGATAGAAAATAAAGAAGAAAAACTTATCACTTGCCAGAATTGAATCTAGATGGGGAAAAACATCACTCAACACAAACCACTTAGGTCAAACCCAATTTATAACCAAATCCTTCTAAGAAAAAATTAGATCCCTATTTATCACAAAATATGTTATATATATATTTTTAATTTAATTTATTTAATAACACATACTAGCTTATTAATTATTAACATAAATTCACTTAATTTAAAATATATTAAGCACTTAAATGAATTAAAAAATTTATTTATTTATTTAATAACACATATTCACTTGTTATTATTAGCATAAATTTATTTAATTTCAAGTATATTAAGCATGTTGATGGATTAAAAAAAATGAAATGGTGAAAAAGGTGGATCTACATTAATAGAAATAAACTAAGTTCCAAAAATGTTGTCCTTCTCAATGATATATTTTAATATTATTATTATTTTATATTTAATTTTGTAAAATATTATATTGAGTCAACATATATATTAAAGTGAGTGTTACAATTTTTTTTATAAAATTTAATATGGATTTATCATATACATTAAAATATAAATTTCTTCCATATATATAAACTTAAACTTTTTTCAAATTTATCTTGTAATAAAAATATATTGGGTTATAGAATTTAATATAGATCTATTATATACATATAAAAAAAACTTCTTCCAAATTTGTATTTTTATAAAAAGAGAACGGTATATGATTTTATTAGTTTTAATAATTTCATTATCTTTTTTATTTAATTTTAAGTTCATAGTTTAAAAGTTCTAGGTTTTGGTCTTTTTTCATGGATATTTTATGTGGTACTTGATATGGTCGAAATTATTATATCTACATATTTGAAATTGTTAATTTTGTATTTTTCAACACGTTGAATCTATTCTTACATTTAGAAACTTTAATTAGTTGTAAATGTGACAATGATCGTTGTTAATCCAAAATGAACTCTACAACAAAACTCAAAACCATTACAACAATATACTTGTTATAAGCTCAACATGTCACTTACTATGATTAAATAAAGGTGAAGAGAATGAAAAGCATTCCTTCTTACTAACATAACCAAAGCTAAACCCAATTGAGAAACATCTCTAAAAAATTGTTTCTATAAACAATATCACATGATTTTTTAAAATTTTCTAAAAAATAAAATATTGATTTTATTATTCACAATTTGGAGAATCATACTAATCCTATAATTTAAAAGATTTCTTTTATCACATCTTTTAAAAATAGGAATCTTAAGGGTTTTAGTCCAAACTTTGGAAAACCTGGAAAACCTTCCTCCAAGATTTGGATAATTTTTTTTTTTCATAATTTTAAAATTTCAACAAGTCTTTAACATTTTTTAATAATATTCAATATTCTTAACAATCTCTTTTCCAATAATTTTGGTTTAAGTTAATTGGACTTAATTTGGATAGTTCTGAGGAATGATTGTTATCCTCCCTACTAGCCTTCAATTCCCGTAATGATATGAATAAAGCTCATTATGAATATGTTGTAATGGCTTCTAACCTATATGTATTGGAAAGATTTGATTCAAAATTGAATAGCATTAATTTTAATTCTTATTAATTTTAATTATTGTAAAGTTTATAATATTAATTTTTAATTTTAATTAAAATAATGTTTATATGTGAAAATACAAATTCAAAATTTAATGGAATGATCATTGTGAACCATCATTATGATATGTAGTTAAGTTAATTTTAATTAGATAAGAATGTTTATTTTATAGAAATAAGTTTAATGTTTAGAAAATTTTATTTAAAAGAAGGTATATGAAAAGAGAAGAGGTTTTTTAAGGTTGATTTCAAATTTAGTAAAAATCATTTAGAATTCAAGGGATTTTGGCATAAAGATATTAAGTTTGGTTAAATATTGATTATTAATGAAAATGTTACTTTGCACAATAACAATATTATTAAAAATATCATTACATTTAAATTAAAGAGATATTGTAATGTGATAAAGAATTAGAGAATAAGAGGAAATTAAGATATTATAAGGGGGTGATCAACTTTAATTTAGAAAATTAAAAGTATTTCTTTATTTTAATTATTATAAAGAAGAAAATCAACATTGATAAAATAAGACCAATCTCTCATTAGATCTATAGTAAAAAGGAGAATTGAACAAAATATTTGTTACTATATTAACTTTCCTAATATTTTAACTTAATTTTGACAATTTAGAAAACTTTTTATGAAAACTTTTCAAACACAAAAATAAAATTTTAAAACAAACCAAATAATTATTACTTTTTCAAAATTCAATAAATCAATGTTAATCTCATTAATAACTATCATCATTATTATTTTTTTAAATTTGTTTATATCATCATTATTTAATAGAAATTTATTTATATTAATAAATGATTACCCAATACAAATTTATTTATATTAATATATATTTAAGGAGAACAATGAACCTAAACTACATTAGGACACTATATAGCTTAAACATATCCCAAGGACGAGAGAATCCAAAACTTTTAACCACATTTTTTTAATATTGACATTACTTATTTTATTTTAAAAAATATTGTCAAGGACAGACATACATATTACCCATGGATGGAATATGATTAAATATTGATTTCATTTTAATGGAGATGATTAAATATTGATTTCATTTTAATGGAGATGATTAAATATTGATTTTTATTAAAGTTTTTATAAGATAATGTTATTGATTTTGACTACATGTAAAATGGGAGATTAATAATAGAGATCTTAGTATTTAAGACAATAGTCATTGGGTGCATGAAAAATGTCTTCCACTTATAAGGGACTGAGAAGCTGTGTACCACAATTCTCGGTTTGCGTTTAATTTTAAAGCTGAAAACAAAGAGTAAACACAAGAACGAGAATTGTGCATTTTCAGTTTAGTGAATGAACTGTATCACCCTCGCTGCACCTCCAATCCGCTAACCATAATTATCTACTGTGCGGCAATTGGCCGAAGGATTGATAGGTTTACTCGATTAGGGGTGTTTTTTAACGGATATCCATTTAGTATATCAATAATGGAGTTGTGCGGCGTGGTGCAAGTGGTCTCATGGATCAGTAAATTGTCGGATCGTAACATCTTTGAAGGGAGAAAAGGCAATATTATATACAGCTAGGCAGAAGAATACGAGCCTCGTATTTGATTCGATGGATCCAGTAAACATTGTCTGTCCAGTAGCAAATCTATCATATTTTTGTTAAATATATTGCTACTTTTCCATTGGAAGAAAATGGGCAAGGGACTGCAGACGAACGGTGGAGACGGATTTAGATGCCTTGCAATTGCAATTTATAACTCAAATATATATTAGGTAATAAACAAATCTAACAATGTTCAGCTTCCCATACATAATTAAAGAATAAAACTACGCCACATGTTCGGTAACAATTACTACGCTTGCCCCTACAAAGAGTCTCCACCACATATTTGACTTACTTCCTTTCCATCTTCCAGCCAGGTTTTCTCATCTTCTAGACCACAGATTTGACTGCCTTCTTTCCATCTTCCAGTGAGGGTTTTCTCATCCTCTCCTCTCCTCTGTCTGTAAGTGCTCTCCGTCCTCTCTCTACGAAAGCCTGAGGATCCACTCCAACTTAAATGAAGTCATTTTAGTTCGTCTGAACTTTTTCCGGTTGCATGCACTGATTTCCTCATATCTCTCTGCAGGTCGAAATAACCGCCAGTCCACGGACCATCCTGGGCTTGACAGCTAACGGCATTAACAGGACTAGGGTTTCGTTAACCTAAGGGCTTTGTGGATCTGACTGGATTGGTTATAGAGTGGGTACAAATACACAATGGGCCGCGGAAAGATTGAGATGAAGCGGATCGAGAACAATACAAATCGGCTGGTGACTTTCTGCAAGCGTCGAAACGGATTGCTCAAGAAGGCGTATGAACTGACTGTACTTTGCGAGGCCGAAGTGGCACTCATCGTCTTTTCCAGCCGTGGAAAACTGTATGAATTTTCTAATAAAAGGTACGGTGATTCCTTACTTAAATGCCTTCCATTACCTGCCATTATTCTCCTACTGAATCACCATAACATTATATGGTACACGTTATTAAAATACTTCTCGTAATACCTAATGCCAAAGAACCCAAAATAGCTTATGAAATACCAGCATATGAAATATCCCGTTAAGTAATATGCTAAACATAACTTGAAGCACGGGCTAGCAGGCTGTAACATTAATTTTATTGGATTTCAGTATGTCCAAGGCCAAGGGTTTTCGCACCCATTCTCTGAAAAAAAAAAAACTGTAAAAATCCACAGACCCCATTATTGTTTACAAACATTCTGCCCCCTGGCTAGACATCATCAACAAAGACACAATGAATATGCGAGAATGCAGGACCATATTTTACCGTACATCCAGACACATGGGTATATTTTATATGATATTATAACCCTATAGATGTCTTTAAACTAGAGAAAGATACACTAGCGGGGTTTTGGATTTCATAGGGGAAGTTTCTCGCCACGGCGTTCATCAGAACAGAACAATCGATCAATCGATCCAGCCGCATTAAGAGGTTAATCGATTTATTTTCGTAGGTGAGGCTTCTTCGCAATCTCCGTGGCTGAAGGGTTAGATCAGGTGTTCACAATAAAACATAGAACGAACAATAAACAGTAGACAACAAAACTGAGTATTGACACAGTAAACAATTTAAATCTGTGCTACTTCAGGATCGCTTTCCTTCTGCTTTGTGTAAAAATTGTGATTGCATCAATATATATAGATTCTAATGTCGTTCTTATATAGTGTTGTTATTCAGTCATATTATTCATAAACATATACACTAAATTGAGGATTAATCAATGTCTTCAATCTCCCAACATTTATTTCAACCATTCAAAATTTTCCTTTACAGTGTTTTCCTGAGCATGTTTGCAAACTGATCACTGGATCTGTAAAGCCTCAATTCACTCCCACCTTTAACAGTGTTTTCCTGAACATGTTTGCAAACTGATCACTGGATCTGTAAAACCTCAATTCACTCCCACCATCTATTATAAGTTCTTTGAAGTGATGAGGTATATCTATATGTTTGAAACCCAGTTTTTTTTGGCCATAATTGTAATGGTAGAATTGTTGTCAAAGTGAATAATAATTGTGATACTTCAACTCTGTCAATACTCTCCTCAACCAAACTGTGCTTGATATGTATTTGAGATTGCTGCAATGTATTTTGCTTCAATGATTAGGAAACTGTGGATTGGTTATTTGATGACCATGAAATAACCCATGATCCAATGTTAAAAGCATTTCATGAACCATTTTAACTGTAATCAATGTTTAAGTACTTTTACAGTCATCAATGGAGCTTTCCCAATCATTATCTATGTATCCAACTAAGCCAAAACCATTATATAAAGTTCGCAAAACACAAAAACTATGTATAACATTGATATGCCGCATTACACTCTTGGCTGCATGGTAATGTATCATTTTAAACATATCAAGTAAACTTGTTGCATACATGTGAAATAAAAATGCTATCGTTTAATTAACTTATCTCCATACCAAGAAAATAATACATTAACCCACCATCTCAAACTCACTTGACATTGCTGCTTTAAATTCATCCATTAATAACTCACTATTTTCAATTATACCCACGATCTCAAAGTCACGTGTCAATGCTTCTTTAAATTCATCCATTAATGACTCACTATTTCCACTATAATTGAAGTAATTAGATAGGAATACTGTAAACTGATTCTTACCCATACACTTCACATAGAGAGTTGGCTCACTTACACATTTTTTAAGCCATTTTTATGAAGGTACTATCCATTCTTTATAAGAAGGCCATGGAGCTTTCTTAAGTATCCATGCAACTTTCTTTAAATTCTAAACACTTCCTTATCCAAAACACCATTAAAAAATGTTAATTTGAAATCTAACTAAAATAATATCCACTCCCACTAAGTTGTTAATGCCAAAACATGAACAAAAGTTTCATTGTAATATAATCTTACTATGAGCAAAAGTATTGTAACCTAGACTTGTTTTTTTTTATGAGTAACCATTTCCTACCAATGTCCCCATGTGCCTTCCAAACAATCCTTTTACTTTATGTTTCTTTTGCAAAACCACTTGATTCATATTACATCCTTTCCTTGAGGGAGATCAATAAGCATCCATGTTTAATTTCTTTCATTTACATCAGTTTCTGCATTCATTGGTTCACATCAAATTGTATGCATCATTGAATCTTCATAAAAATTTGGTTTAATTTGAACATAAAAAGCTAGAGAAAAACTAAAAACATCATTCCAAATGTTATTCTTTGAACAAATTTCTTCAATTCTTTTCACTTTTTTTCGGACAACTTGGACTTGATGTTGGACTTTCACTTGAATTTGATGAATGAGTTCTTGATGACAACACTTGACTATGATTGAAACTTGAAGTACTACAAGATTTGTGGGAAGAGGAGAGATCCCATCATTTGATTAATGTACTTCCACAATCACTAGTTTTTCTTTCTTTACATCTTATTTTCACAATTACTCTTCCCCTTCAACAAAGATTCTTCACTTGTAAATATCACTTTCTTTACTACTAAATTTTACAATTGATAACCATTTATCTCTTTACTATAGCCAACAAAAATACACTTTCACTTTTATCATCATGTTTTTGCTACTTATAGTTGTGAACATGAGAGTAAGCAATGCATCCAAACACTATAATATGATCCACAATTAGTTTTCTTTTTGCTCCAATCATCTTGCACTATCATGCCCTTCACACTATTTGTAGTACATCTATTAAACAATTAAAAAAGTAGCTACAACCTCTACAAAAAAAAAAATTGTAAGCCATTGACCTTAATCATACTCCATGCCATTTCAACTATTGTTCTATTTTTTATGCTCCACAAACCCATTTTGTTGGGGGTATAGCTTGCAACCCATTGCCTTGTTATTCTATGTAATAAGTCTTTGAATTCATGACAAACAAAATCTCTCTCCCCCCCACACACATATATATAACACCTTCAAAAAATATATATTTTTATGTAAGAAAAAATTAAAAGATTATAATTTCATTTTAATAAAAAATACCTATACTCTTTTACTTAAATATTCAATAAAAGAAATGAAACATAGTTTACAATTACCTATAAAAAGTATTTTCACTAGGTCACATATATCAAAATGCACCAATTCAAGATATGCCTTGACCCTCCATGATCTTCCTACCTAAAAAAAATCTATGTAGTGTTTTCAAAGAATGAAACCTTCAGATACCTATTTTTTTACTCCATCATTAGAAACCCATTCAACATATTTTTATTGAACAAGGTATGCAACCCATGAAAGATCTCATATACGACACCTAAGACTTATCATCTAAGATAATTTTAAAATCTTGAAAAATACAATCTAAAAAATTTAGAGGAAACATCTTATTGCTCATATTTTACACCTCTACAATAATTTCATTACTACCATCTCTGTCATAAATAACACATTTGTTAATTTTCTTACTACCATCTATATCATAAATAACACATTTGTTATCTTCTATATATGTTTTCAATTAGTTAGGAAGCAACTAAGGAAATTGTTTTTTAAACAATGCATATCATAAACATCATGAATTAGTTTCGGCTCGCTACATGTTCTAAACATTATTCAACTACATTATAGGTAAATAACATATAATGTGAAACTTCAATGTCTTTTACAAAATTGGTTATTTGCTTATTCTTTTCAAATATTTTATTGCTACACTCAAATGCATAGTGTCCATATTTTCTACAATGACATTCAATGTTGGATTTATCAAAAGATTGATTACTTCCATACTCATACTTCTTATGGAATTGTTTCTTCTTCCTCAACTTCTTTTTAACTTCTCTTTGATGAAGATTCTCCTTCAATGGATTATATGATCAATAATAGGTTCAATTGAATTATATGCTGGAGATAAATGTGATATGTAAACCTGTTTAATAATTTCTTTGATGAAGATTCTCCTTAAATAGATTATATAATCAATAATAGGTTCAATTGAATTGTATGTTGGAGATAAATGTGATATGTAAACCTGTTTAATAATTTCTCATGAGTTTGAAGTCACCACATGAATTCTTTAACCAAAAAGATTCTTGTATTAGTCAAACTTTTTAATATTTTATTTACTATCTTCTAATATGATATGAAGAGATATGATATGATTTCTCCAGAGTCTTCACTTGATTTAAATTTTTCATAGCATAGATAAAATTCTTGCATAAATTTTGATTCTTTCATTAACTAATTCATAATAGATCTAAAAATTTAATGGGTGTAAAACTGACTACTTATATTAATAAATGTTAGTTAAAACATAAAATATAATGCAAATAATAAATAAAAATTAAATAAACTCATAATAGATCTAAAAATTTAATGGGCATAAGACTGAGTACTTATATTAATAAATGTTAGTTAAAACATAAAATATAATGTAAATAATAAATAAAAAGTAAATAAACTCATAATAGATAATGGGTATAAGATTGAGTACTTATATTAATAAAGGTTAGTTAAAACATAAAATATAATGCAAACCGTAAATAAAAAGTAAATAAAATAAAAGAGAGGGAAAATAAAATAATTAAAAGTAGAAGAGAAATGACAATAGTAACAAAAAGAAAAAAGAGAGCAATGGTATTCTAAAGGCCAAGAGATATTTATCCTTCCCGTTAACTGCCAGATGTCTCATATATTTTTATAATTAGTTTCAGAAAGGGTTTTTTTGGCTTTTGCTCGTCAAGAGAGGTGACGATGCAAAGAGAGCCTAAGCTACCTTAGGCTTATATATTGTCAAAATGAAAATTGAGAATTGAGAAACCATTTGAAGTCGATTTACTCATATGGGATTCTAGGGTAAATATTAGATCTTTGTTATATGAATTTATCTGTGTTGTATTAAATATTATATATAAGTTATTTGATGTACTATTTGTAGTTGGTTTCATGGTTATAATGAAGAATTTCTCATCAAAATTAACCTCATTCATAAATTATTTCGTACTCCAAGTTAACAATTAAGTAATTTAATTCATCAATTCTATGTTGAATTGATATTAATGGTTATTAGAAGCCTTCTTTTGCAATTTAGAGGTAAGTTTTTAATTATGCAAGTGAAAAAACAACAAAATTCAATAATTGGAACTGTTGGGATCTAAACCAAACCAATCATGGAGAGGGACTAATTGGAAGTTGAGAAATACCTATTATCCTTAAGGATACGCATAGTGAATTCCTCGTCATTGAAGTCATATTTAGGCTATAAATTCCATACACAACTCAGGAAATTTGCCTCTCATTTCCACATAAACATGGACCCTATAATAGGTCGTACTCACCACTAGTAGGGTCTTTCCTCTTATTTCTTGGTTGCACACTGAGATAGGTCTTGTTCCAACAGTCAATTTGTGAAACTAACTCACATGTGGAAGCAATTCCTCAATCAATCGAATCCAAATCCTTGATATAGCACCCTTGCATGACCATTCCACTATTCCCAATATTTGTCATCTTATGGTGTAAGTTATTTGGGCTTAACATGCTTCAAAGTATTTTGACATTATTTTCCCTATACCTTTGACATCATTGTAATTGTTGCATTCATCCTTTTTTATTGAAGCATCTCGGTATATGTACAAATTGGAATACTTGTGAAGGCATTGATATGGCATTCATATACATGAGAAGAAAATATATATACATATAAGCATTGTAGATTATTAGACTCTTAATTGAAGATTAAGCTTATATAGATATGAAACCTAGAAGTGATGGAATAGTTTTTCTTATTGATTATTAAGAATTTCTAGTTAGTGACGTAGTGTTGTCCCTTATGTTTTCTAAAACAATCGACTTCACCAATTTGTGCTATTTGTTTTGGTCATATATAAGGAAATTGGTTCCATGATTCAAAGTCTACAATAGAGTGTCTCAATTTTAAACAAGCGTGGAACAACTAGGTTACATATATCAAAAAGTAGAGGTGATATTATAGGTTGCATTACAATGGGAATGTTATTGCTATGCTAGAGTGGGTTCCATTGGGCTTAGAGTTGTAGAACATAATGTTCTTTTGAATTTGTAATGAAAATAGCTTTGGTAGTACCTACATGCATATACCATTGGCCATATTAAATGTTGGATACTCACATACTCATCGATATTTTTATTTTTGTTGATTGCAATTTACAATATGTGGTGTATGTGAAGTAATGGGCTTGGAATCAAGCCACTACAATCACACATAGAACCATGTAATTGTCTCAACCTTGACCACCTTGATATATTCAGTTCAGTTCAATATTCATGTGCAAAGGAGTTGCACCAGAGATATATTTTTTAGTGAATTGGTTTACAAAACATATTTAGAGGGTGTGTCATTTGATTGGATCTTAAGAACATAGAATTACAAACATGACAAAACTGAAGCCTTGAAGGGAAGACACATAGTTGCAAATCCTTGTGTGTCTATTTAATGATAAAAAAAGAGAAACCAACATTGAATCTTGTTTGTTATTGGCATTGTTTGTTCTTTGTTGTGTGTAGGATAAACTAAGAACAAGGGTCTAGTATCCATTAAAAGGACAAAGATATCTAGATAAGTAAATGAAACAAAAATCATATTTTAATTATGTGAGGATCCATGTTGGTGAAGCCACTGGGCTACAAATCCCTTATTTATGGATCATAAGTTATTAGATCCCGTGAATATTTGACCATGACATAACTACTCGAACTATGATGAGGATAAAGACTTGTCATTGGTAAAGAAAAAGGAGAAAGGATAGAAAACCTATAGGAAATCATATGTGCAACTTGAAGAAGATATTAGGCACCCAAAGAAGAATGTCCAAATGTTTGACTAGAGGATGGAAAATATGGAAAAGAACCTTGAGACCTTAAAAATACCATTGCCATTGCTAAAAAACCTATTTGAAAAATGTCAAGAGTCCCTCATTGTTGTCATGGTATATTGGGACAAGTGCAAAGTTCATCTTGTGAAATTGGGATCGAAGGTCATCCAAATGGATACTTAGCAAGAATAGAGGAT